>SJYV01002448.1:732865-777503 GCA_006410875.1 Neotragus pygmaeus | reverse complement strand
AAAACCATAGCCTTGACTGGACGGACCTTAGTCGGCAAAGTAATATCTCTGCTTTTTAATATGCTTTCTAGGTTGGTCATAACTTTTCTTCCAAGGAGTAAGCGTCTTTTAATTTCATGGCTGCAGTCACCATCTGCAGTGATGGTGAGACATATTAACTGCCCCAAATAGTGAGACATATTAACATTTCTCTGAGAATATTGTATCAAGTGCAGAAAAAAATAAGAATAAGAACATCTTGAATGATGTCATTAATAATTTAAATATAATAGATTTAGAATCTTATATCTTACACAAATATATAAAAATTTTGTATCTCATATGTTATTAGCTGTTCATAGGACATTTAGAAAAACTGGCAAAAACGTAAACATTACAAAAAGTAAAATTCTTTTTTTTCTTACTCAAAGTTTTCCAACTCATTTTATTTTATGGTGTTTTTTTCTTACTCAGAGGTTTCCAGCACATTTTATTTTTCAGTGTTTTTTTCAAGGAGAATTATTATAGGATAGGTTCTTTGACCATAATATGTAAAAATTAGGAGGAAAAATCTAAACATGTAGATATATTTTTAAGATTCTAAATAATTCTCAGGCCAACTATAAAAACAAATATGTAGTGTCCCAAAGACGAAAGAACAAGATGAACAAGGNAATAGATAGTATTTAGCACTGTCTCTTATACACATCTAGATGTGTATAAGAGACAGGTAGATATATTTTTAAGATTCTAAATAATTCTCAGGCCAACTATAAAAACAAATATGTAGTGTCCCAAAGACGAAAGAACAAGATGAACAAGGAGGATCTTGGAATACAGGAAGAGAAAAAAAGCAGAATTTTATCGTCCTTCCCTCCCCCAGGTTGTTAACTATTGAAGAATCTTTAGGCTCTCCTGAGCAGTATAACCTGTTTCCCCTCCTACCCCAAATAGGGAGAAGGTATTTGCTTTACTCTTCCCCGACCCAGTATACTATCCCACTCCTTGTACCTGGGCTATAAAAATGGACCAAGGACCCATGTTCAATGTCAACTCTCCCAGACTACCAGGAAGCCGGCCCACTGTGCCAGCAGCGACTCTCCCCTCCCCGACTCTAATAAACTTTATTCTCCTTTGATTCTGCCTCGTGTCGAATTCTTTTCCAACCCTGGCATGGACCACAGCAAAATACTCCTAGAAGCATATCAGAAGAAGAATGTCTCCTGTCCAAATATTTTATTACAGGAATGTAAAACTAGTTAAACAACAGAAAATGCATTAAGGCAATGTTTATATTAAATAGCTTGAAAGAGAAGGACCATATTCTAAAAGTTAAGAAGGAAGTTGATATGGCTATTCTAAATTAGACATCTTGATGAAACAGAAATAGAATGGAACTTCTTTAACAAGAAAATGAATGTACATATGAAACAAAAGGCAATAGAGTTTGTTCCATGAAAGTCAAGAGTAAGATAAGGATGCCACTACCCTTAATAAGACTGTTTAACCAATGAAATAAGAGACATTTTGTAAAGGAAGAGACAGAATTATCATTATTTGCAGATGATAACGATGTCTACTTAGACAATTTGAGAATTATCCAATGAAACTATTAGAATGAAAATAATTTCAGTCAAGACCTGATAAAAGATAAATAAATAGAAAAAGAAAGCTTTTGTATGTATATGTTAGCAATAACAAATTATGTGTGAAATCAAATGGAAAATTTCGGTTCACAAAAGCAAGTAGGTTAGTGTATGTGAAACACCTAGCACAGTTCCTAGTAGATAAGGTTATATGAATAATCTGTAACAATAAAATATTGACTAGAGGTGAAATCACCAAGACAAAAGGTACATTTTTAAGATTCTTGATTTTAAAAAATATGTATCTAACTTTTTATTAAAGTATTATATGCATATTAGAACTCTGGTGGTCAGTGTCTAGATCAAGAAATAGAACATCTCCAGCACTCCAAAAGTCCCCTGCCTATCCCCTCTTGGTCCCTAGTCATTTTCCTCCCAAAGGTACCTCTTTTTTAAAAATTATTCTTTTAATAGAAGATTGATTTTTCTTTTTTTAATATTTATTAATTTATTTATTTGGCTGCACTGGGTCTTAACTGTGGCATGTGGGGTCTTTAATCTTCCTTGCGACATGTGGGATCTTTAGTTGCAGCATGTAGAATTTTTTTTTTTTTAATAGTTTCGGCATTTGAACTCTTAGTTGCGGCATGCAAGATCTAGTTCCCTGACCAGGGATCGAATACAGAGCCTCCTGCATTGGAGCATGGAGTCTCAGTCACTGGAGCACCAGGGATGTTCTGCCACGATATTTCTGACTTCTGACCACACTGATTAGTTTTGCTAGTTTTACGCTTTGAGTGGAATCATACCTATGTACCCTTTAAGTCTGGCTTCTTTTGCTCAGCATTACATTTATGAGATTTATTCATATTTCTCATGTGCTTGTAGATTACTCATATTGCTGTATAGTGTTTCCTTGCATGAATTTACCATAAGTTTCCATTCTTCTACCCAACTACTAGTACTTTCCAGTCGGGGGCTATTATGAAAAGTACTAAAAAAAAAAAGTACTGCTGGGAGCACACATGGCATGTGTGGTGCCTGTCTTTTTAGACATGAGGACAATTTCCTTTTCCATACCTACCCTACCCATGGCTTCGCAGGTGGTGCGGTGGTAAAGAATCCGCCTGCCAATGCAGGAGATGCATGAGATGCAGTTTCAGTCCTGGTCCAGAAGATCCTCTGGGGAAGGAAATGGCAATGCAGCCCAGTTTTCTTGCCTGGAAAATTCCATGGACAGAGGAGCCTAACAGGCTACACTACAGTCCATGGGGTTGAAAAGAGCTGGACACAACTGAGTGACTGAGCACACTCACACACTAGATTGAAAAGGGAACGTGCTTATCCCAGAAGATACTGCCCAGCAGTTTTTCAATGTGACTGTACCAATCTACACACCAAGAGACACATATGAGAGTTCCAGTTGCTACCCATACTTGCTGCTCCTTTTTCATTTGAGCCATTCTGATGGAAGTGTAGTGTTATTCCATTATGGTTTTAATTTGCATTTTCCTGGTGACTAATGAAGTTGAGCTCCTTTTTATATGTTTATTGCCCATTTTGATATCTTGCAAAGCATCAATTGCCATTTTCCTAGTAGGTTGCTTTCTTTCCTGTTGATTTGTAAGAGTTTTTTTTTTTTTTCTTTTTGTCTGCATCAAGTCTTAGTTGTGGCACACAGGATCTTTCGTTGTGGTACATGAACTCTCTAGTTGTGGCTTACTTGCACCTCGGCATGTAGGATCTTAGTTCCCTGACCAGGGATTGAACTCTCATCCCCTGCATTGCAAGGTGAATTCTTAAACACTGGACCAGCAGGGAAGTCCCTTGAAAGAGTTCTTAATATATTCTTGCTACAAGCCCTTTGTTAGACATGAGTTAAAATATTTTACCCCACTCTGTGGATTATCTTTTTACTCTCTCAGTAGTATCTTCTGGTGAAGAGAAGTTCATAATTTCATATAATCCATCAAAATTTTCCTTTGTAGTTAACACTTTTTCATGTCTTGTTTTTTTCCAACCAAAATTGTTTTTTCAGTACCATAAACTTATTTTAATATCTTTTTCTCTATGACTAAATTCACAATGATAATAAAAGTAATGTGTTTTTCTGTTGTCAAGCTGGGTATGTGCTAAGTCACTTCAGTTGTGTCTGACTCTTTGCAACTCCATGGACTATAGCCAGTTTCCTCTGTCCATGGGATTCTCCAGGCTGGAATACCGAAGTGGGTTCCCATTTCCTTCTCCAGGGGATCTTCCCGACCCAGGGATCAAACCCACATCTCTTACATCTCCTGCATCAGCAGGCAGATTCTTTACCAACTAGCGCCACCTTTGATGCCAAGATGGGTAGAATATGTTAAAATCCACCTGTTGAATTTTCTTTAAATACTCCTCCAAAGCATCCTGATAAAAGGCAGGAAGTTTTCACTTTTGCTTTTGTGGAAGGAAGGACCCAGAATGCTTTAAGTGCAAATGTGCCTGGCTAGTAATGACATATATTATGTCTCTCACATTTTTATCATTGGTTCTTCTGTAGAAAGTTCTCTTGTGAAATATCACATGTTGTATTTATCAAACATATGAATATCCAAGGGAAGGAACATCATCCTTCTGCTACTATGATAGTACATTGCTCTTTTTGTGTGTGATGCAAGGACTTCTCATTGCAGTGGCTTCTCTTGTTCCCCAGTATGGGGCTCTAGAGCACACAGGCTTCACTAGTTGTGGCACAAGGGCTCAGTAGTAGCGGCTCCTGGGCTCTAGAGCACAGTCCCAATAGTTGTGGCATATAGGCTTCATTGCTCCATGACATGTGGGATCTTCCTGGACCAGGAATCAAACCTGCATTGGCAGGGGGATTCTTTACCGCTGAGCTTTTGAGAAGGCCGACAGTACTTTGCTCTTAAGCATATGACAATACCTTGTGCTTTTCCAGTGTAATTTGCAGCGTGATCTGCCCAGAGACTCTGTATACCCAGTATTTCCAGTGTTAAATAAAGAAGGGAGCTCTGTGTGTTTTCATCATAATTTTCCAACTTCTACATATTATTATATAATTTGGCATCCAATTTTCTTCTTCGTCATGAATGATTTTTAGAAGCCATCTTTGATCAGATTTTGTCTTTTGACAGCAGCCTCCCATCCGCTTTTCCCTCTCAGTGACCGGTGTGGAGGCCTGGTTTTCCATCCTTACTGGGGCTATGTGAAGTCAGTCGGGGGCCCAGAAACAGGGCCTGCTTTTCTGGTGCACAGACCTTCCACAGCTCAATAGCCACAGACTGATGGGGTGGATTATCACAGTATATATAGTCCACAGTTTTGTTTTGTTTTTCAAAACTGCATTCGCATCAGTCCAATTGTTTTCTCAGAGACCGAGTCTTTAACCAGCCTGATCTAGTTCTGCGTTGAACTCACTCAATGCGAGAGCAGAGCTCTGGGATTCTGCAGGGAGAAACAGGGAACATAAATAGCCATCATGGTATTGTCTCACAGCAGCTCCAGGTAGCAGCAGCCTACGCTCAATCCACTCGCTCCACTGGCCGTGGCCGTGCTCCCCTCGGGTCCCATGAGTCTGGAANTGTATCTATCCTGTGTATCTCATCAGCATGCGCCTAAGAGGCTTGCCATATTCCTTCCTTCTCTTCTGGGAGAAGAGTGGGAGAAAGGATGATGTAAATGTCATGCCAAGTTAAGTCATAAGACTGGGTACGATAATTGAATTCTTTTAGATAATTATCAGGCTCTGAGGAGAAGGAGCCAAGACTCTCTTCAATCTGAGCTAGATCAGTGAGGGGGAATGAGACAGGACCCCCAACAATGCCTTCTGCTCCAGCTACTTCCTATAAAGGGAGGGGTGAAGTTTCCTGTTTTAAAGTTGTTCAAGACCGGGTACCGGAGGGCATCTAGGGAGGTCCGGGTAAATCCATGGGACCCTCAGGGTAGAGGGTGGGGCTGAGGTCTCAGGCACAGGCTGGGGAGGGGGGTTGGGAGCTGGAGGCCTGCGCTTGAGAAGGAGGAAGGTAGGTGAGTCCGTTAAGATAGAGGTTGTGGAACTGGATCTGGAGCAGCTGCAAGGGAATCGGGAGCGCTAGGGGTGAGCTGTGGTCAGGAGGGTCGAAAGAAGAAGAAGAAAAGTCTGAACAGGGAACAGGAAACATTGCGTTAGGAGGATGTGGCCCAGAGTGGGCTGAGAGTATTCGAGAAGTATAACAGGATTCACAAAGAGGGTCGAGAGCGAAGAGCAAAGAAAGCTTGAACATNGGTCAGGAGGGTCGAAAGAAGAAGAAGAAAAGTCTGAACAGGGAACAGGAAACATTGCGTTAGGAGGATGTGGCCCAGAGTGGGCTGAGAGTATTCGAGAAGTATAACAGGATTCACAAAGAGGGTCGAGAGCGAAGAGCAAAGAAAGCTTGAACATAGTTCAGTTCAGTTCAGTCGCTCAGTCGTGTCCGACTCTTTGCGACCCCATGAACTGCAGCAGGCCAGGCCTCCCTGTCCATCACCATCTCTCGGAGTTCACTCAGACTCGTGTCCATCGAGTCCGTGATGCCATCCAGCCATCTCATCCTCGGTCGTCCCCTTCTCCTCCTGCCCCCAATCCCTCCCAGCATCAGAATCTTTTCCAATGAGTCAATTCTTCGCATAAGGTGGCATCATTCCTTCCAAAGAATAAGGGATTTCTAACCATTTACCATTATGGCGGCAGAAGTTATCAAAATCCTGTAGAGGATTATACTCGAGAGTTCCGTTTTCTGGCCATTGGGACGTGTTATCAAATCTGTATTTCGGCCAGTGTTAGAATAGTAAATAAGTCTTTTTGGTCTGATCTCTTCTTGGAAGCCCAAAGCTTTTAGGTTTTGGAGAAGACATCCTAGAGGAATAAATTTTGAGGGCGGGGATTGAGAATTTCCATTTGCGGCCGAATAGGGAGGTTAGCTGCTAATAAGTCGCTTCAGTCGTGTCCAACTCTGTGCAACCCCATAGACGGCAGCTCACCAGGCTCCCCCGTCCCTGGGATTCTCCAGGCAAGAACACTGTGGTGGGTTGCCATTTCCTTCTCCAATGCATGACGGTAAAAAGTGAAAGTGAAGTCGTTCAGTGTGTCTAACTCTTAGCGACCCCTTGGACAGCAGCCTACCTGGCTCCTCCATCCATGGGATTTTCCAGGCAAGAGTACTGGAGTGGGGTGCCATTGTCTTCTCCGGTAGGGAGGTTAGACAACGGCGAGAGAAAGTGAGGAGAAAGATCCGAGAGAAAAGGCATCCCTGTTCTCAGGATTTTCTCAGAAAGTAATACTAGTCTGCTTTGAAATGGGCGCCCCCTATTTCAAAGTCAGATGGGGCACAAGGCCAAGTGCCCGAGGGCAGTGGGGATCCTCCCACCTAGTGCTAAGACTTGGAAATGAAGGGAGAGAGAGAGAGAGAGAGAGGTCAGTCCAGCAAGACAAGTGGAAAGTCCCGTCCCGAGCTCGTCTCAGTTTCTCGGCCAGGTCCAAGGGAGGGGACCACCGGAGGTGGGCTTGTGAGGGGAGCCCACCCAGTTGTGGTGGATCTTCCCTCCCGGGTTCGGCACCAGAACGTAAGGCGAGTGCAGAGAAAAAGATAGCCAGTCGGGCAGTCAGGCAAGAAAGGGGAAATTTATTAGAGGGAAAAGAGAGAGTGACTGGGCTTTAAGGAGAACCAGCGTCCTCCCTTTCTGACGGAGTCCTTCTTATACCCCACCAATGAAAAATTCTCTGAAGGGGTGGTTATGTAACTGGAGGTCTGGAATCTGGTGGTCTCCCAGCTTTGAGAAGATAGGCGCCAGTGAGATAACAGGATGTCATTTGGGGAATTTGGTCAGTCTCAAGGATCCCTGCGATTTATTATTTGTTTGCAAGATCGACATAATGAGCCATCTTATCAGTGAGACCCCATGTGGACCCTATCAGCTGTTATTGCCCAAGTTCAAGAACTACAAACTTTAACCTACTGGATTGCAAAAATTTAGCCACCTCTCCCATGGTGTCCCCAGTCATTTCTGAGACTTTCACTGGGGCTATCTCAGATGGGCTCAAAAACGTGTGTGTTCATGTTCCTTCGTCCTAGACTTACTTCAGGCCGTTGTTCCTCTACCTCTTTCTTCTCCTGGTTCTAGATAACTGATAACCTCTGTGCTGTATTGGTGATGAGATGAAGAAAGAATGGGAGTAAAGGATGCAATCCTTCATTTCTACTACTAGGTCTCAGCATGCAACAGACCTTTCTGCTAATTTCCTACAAACATAAGTGAGATCAGACCATAATGTAAAGGAATGTGTGTTGCCAGTGAGAGGAACTTGAACAGTTTTGCAAAGGGTAGAGAAGAAAGCCTGGGTCTTTAGTTCAGAGCCAGGACCCTGGGAACCGTCACACAATAAACACCCACAAGCTGTGTAGAGATGTTTGATTCTAGTGTATCCAGCAGGTACGAGTGAATCTAAATACAAAGCAGGTTTCAGAACTTCCTCTCCAGAGTGCTAGGTATCCATCCAGAATCTCTTGTATTCCAAAACCACATCCTTTGGACACTTCCGCTGAGCCTGGGGGAGTTTTGATCTTACGCTCCTGGAATGGAGGCACAATGGCAGCAGCTTGGAGGTTTAAATTTGGCTAAATAAGTGGACTGATTGTTCTGCTTGTCTCCAGCAGCACCTTCTTCATCCTCAAAGCCAATGTCTACTTTCCATCTCCATCCACTCAATCTGGCTACTTCAGAGTTAAAAGGCGCTAGATTTCTTCAGAGCACTGCTACCCTGTCCTGGCTTTGATTTTTGCTGAAGGAACTAGAGTGAAGTGAGGGGAGCCCTCTTGGAACATCTCATTACCAGATGACTTTACTCTGCTCTTTCTTCTTCCTCTTGTTGCTGCTGTTGGAAAAGGAAGGTTTGCTTTATTGAGGAACCCAGAAACTCAGGGAGAAGGTGGGCTTGTGTCCAGACACCAGCTCTGAAGATTCTGCTCCACCATGAAAGCTTCTCAGATGGAAAAGAATCCACCTGCAAGGCAGGAGACATGGGTTCGATCCCTGGATCGGGAAGATCCCCTGGAGAAGGGGGTGGCTACCCACTCCAGTATTCTTGCCTGGAGAATCCCATCGACAGAGGAGCCTGATAGGCTATAGTTTATGGGGTCACAAAGAGTCAGACACGACTCTGCATGTAATTTATATGTTTTGTATCTATGAATGTTTCTAAAGGGAGAATCATTTGGGAAGGAGGTCAGAGTCTTCATTATCTTCCACTGTGTGCAGACTTGTTTTCTGATTGGTTGGTGGTGAGGTAACAGGGTGGTGTTTTAGGAACCTTGTGCTCAGGTGGAAGTCACCATCCTTTATGTGGGTGGAGGCCTTAGTTCCTAGTTTCAGGACTTAATGAAGCTCAGGTAGTTGCTGTCTGTAGGCTCCAGAGTGAAGCCTCAGTAGGTGTGGCCTAGGCGCCTAGTTCCCCCTCAGCGTGTGGGATCTTCCCAGACCAGGAATAGAACCGGTTTCCCCTGCATTGCAAGGCGGCTCTTAATCACTAGACCACCAGGGAAGCCTGAAGCTCAGATTCTTGATATCTCATCACAGAAAGAATTCAGGGGAAGACAAAGTTGATAGGTAAGAAATGGATTTATTTAGAGAGAAACACACTTCACAGACAGAGTGTGGGCCCTCTCAGAAGGCAAGACCAGCATGCTCTTTCATCTCACGTTGTCTTCACTTCCCCACTGCTTCCTTTTGGGGTGTCAACAGCCTTCAAATAGATGAGCATCTCACGTGAACCAAGCTCATTTGTTCACAAGAGTGGGGTGGCTTCCAGCCCTACACCTCTCACTTTCCAGAGACTCTTGGGCAAAGTTTTACTTTCCTAATAATGGAAGGGGATCTTGCCCATCAATTACAAACTGCCAAATGGTTTCTCAATTCACTGGGAAACGCTACTTCTTTCTTTTTGGCCAGTACCCCGTCCTGTCCTGGCAGCTTTTACATGCTACCTGGTGGTGCTCTGAAGTGCAGGATCACTGATTGGGCTGACACTAAGAATACCAGCAAGGATCTTATCAATTTTTTCAAATGATCTGGACTTCTTCTGTGCCAAATTGAAAGTGATGTCTCTTCTGGGATGTTAGCTTCATTGTCTTCCTTAACTGGGAGGCTTGTTTTGCTATTCCCGCAACCTAAGTCCACATCAGTGCATGTCCTTAAAGAAAGCTTAGAAACATTTGGGTACAGGTGACCCACATGGGTGTTCCTTCTATCCAGGGTGCTCCTCTCTGGACCAAGATGTCTTACTGACATGTACAAGTAGGGACTTTTGTAACAGGTTCTAAAATTTTTGAAACATTAATAGGTAAGCTGCCATATAAACTGTTGGTCATGGCTTCCTTGGTGGCTTATGGGTGAAGAATAACCAGCCAATGCAGGAGACATGGGCTCGATCTCTGGTCCTGGAAGATCCCACATGCCATGGAGCAACTAAGCCTCTGTGCCACAGCTACTGAGACTGTGCTCTGGAGCCTGCAAGCCGTGACTAATGAAGCCTGCACACCCTAGAGCCAAAGCTCCGCAATAAGAGAAGCCACCGAAAAAGTAGCATCAGTCAGTCCCAAAGCCAGATATCCACAAGCCACAATGAAGAATAGCCCGTTTGCTGCAACGAAGACCTAGTGCAGCCCAAAATAAATAATTTAAATTTTAAAAAGTGTTGTTTAGAAGCTAAAATATGATTTCTTCTTACAGGATGTAGAGGCTTGAATTCAGCTTTCAGACCTTTTGTTTTATTACATGAATTTTAGAAAAAACTATGAAGTTAGCCAAATGTAGCTGTTTGAGACTCTGAAGCTAAATGCTTAGTTTGGTTAGATAATTTGTTGCATATCGTTATGACTGGTAAACATGGTTCCTCTAAGGGTTTAGACTATACTATGCTGCAAACCTTTAGTTGTTCTCATGGAATTGTGAGTGATCTTGTTTATGGAGTTTTCGGGCGAAGAGAAACTGAGACTGAAAGGATGGTTAAGAAGAACATGAAAGTAGTCTTCTCCTCGTGATAGAAGAAAGACTAGACTGTAACATCTTAGACAGGGGTTGGACTGGATATCTTAGTCCTCTTTTGTGTTTTAAATATCAGAACTCATGTGAACCAGCATAAGCTAAAGAGTGAACTTCTTTATAGAGATTCAGAAGAATCTCATAACTCCCAAAGCCAGGAAGTTTTCTGGACCTCAGGGGATTCCAGAGGAGACTGTGATCTCAGGCAAAGAAAATCAAGCCAACTAGTCATTCAGTCTCTCCTGAACTCCTTTGTCACTTCACTTTGTTTATGCTTTATTTTATCTCTACAGCTCAGTTTTTCCTGTTTATTGGTATGTAAGTGCCTGGAAAGGGGGATATCCCAGGCTAGCTTTGTATCTTCTTGGTTCAAGCAAGCAAAAGAGGAAAGTAGCATCAATCAGTCCCAAATCCAGATAGCCAAGCACAGGAATTAAACTGGTACCTTTCTTTGGTCCTACTAATGATAGTCAAAGGAGTTATAGGCAAGGGTCCAGCGCTTGAGACAAGGGCTGTAAGGGCCCATGGAAGACTATAGGCTCAATACTGCAAAAGATGCTTCTCACACTGGGCTTCATGCAATTCAGTCTAGATGATGGCTCTAGCTGGCTAGTTCTGTATATAATTATATTTATTTATTTTTGGCTGTGTGGGTCTTTGCTGCTGCATGGGCTTTTCTCAAGTTGTGGTGAGTGGAGGCTACACTCTCGCTGAGGTGCGTGGACTTCTCTTTGCAGTGGCTTCNTTCTGTATATAATTATATTTATTTATTTTTGGCTGTGTGGGTCTTTGCTGCTGCATGGGCTTTTCTCAAGTTGTGGTGAGTGGAGGCTACACTCTCGCTGAGGTGCGTGGACTTCTCTTTGCAGTGGCTTCTTATTGCAGAGCGCGGGCCCTAGGGCTCTTGGGTTTCACTAGTTGTGACACAGGGGCTCAGTAGTTACAGCTCTAGGACTCTAGAACACTGGCTCAGTAGTTGTGGAGCAGTGGCTTAGCTGCCTCCAGGCATGTGGGATCATGCCAGATCAGGGACTGAACCTACGTCCCTTGCATTGGTAGGCAGATTCTTTACCACTGAGCCACCAGGGAAACCCCTGACTAGCTAATTCTGAATGACCTAGTTTTCAGAAAATGAGATGCCCTTGGGTTTTCATGTTTTAATGTGGCTAACTTGTTGAGGCCATATAGCACCTGACCTCTGTGGGTAGGAGGGTGAAAAAGAAAGTGAAAGTGAAAGTTGCTCAGTCTTGTCTGACTCTTAGCGACCCCTTTGGAATTCTCCAGGCCAGAATAATGCAGTGGTAGCCTTTCCCTTCTCCAGGGGATCTTCCCAACCCAGGGATCGAACCCAGGTCTCCCACATTCCAGGNCTCAGTCTTGTCTGACTCTTTGCGACCCCTTTGGAATTCTCCAGGCCAGAATAATGCAGTGGTAGCCTTTCCCTTCTCCAGGGGATCTTCCCAACCCAGGGATCGAACCCAGGTCTCCCACATTCCAGGTGAATTCTTTACCAGCTGAGCTGCAAGGGAAGCTCAGGAATATTGGAGTGGGTAGGAGGGTGGTTTCTCTTAATGGAAATTACTGTTATTGATTTTTGTTAGCCAGTGGTATATTCTAGACAACAAAATAAAACTTAAGAGGCAGTTTGTGGACAACGATAAGCTTGGTAGTCTTCTCTATAAGGCTACTTGGAAGCTGGACTTGGCTTTTTAGGCATAAAAATGCTTAGAGAACTTTTCCTGGTAAGGATGAACTGGCCCTTGTTATATTGAGACAGAAAATAAGCTAGACAAGGAAGCACCCTATGAAGAAATTGAAGATATTGGTAGATCTGTGGTACCTCAGTAAAGATATATCTACTTGTAAGTTACTCCATTTCTTAATTCTTCTGTAAAACTGGGGAAGATAAAATACAGAAGAATTGTTCTGTATTGCTGGGGAAGTCAAGTGAAGGATCTATTTCATGTTAGGGATATAGTAGCAAAAAGTAAGGATTGGCGGGGCTTCCTTGGTGGTCCAGTGGTTAAGAATCAGCCTTGCAATGCAAGGGACACAGGTTCAATCCATCCCTGGTTCAGGACAATCCCGTGCTGAGGAGCAACAAAGCCCGCGGGCTGCAACTACTGAGTCCATGTGCTGCAACTTCTAAAGCCCACTCACCTGGAGCCTGTGCTCTGCAACAAGAGAAGCCACCACAATGAGAAGCCTGTACGCCCCAACAAAGAGCCCCCACTTGACTCGCCACAAGTAGAGAAAGCCTGAGTGCAACCATGAACACTCACCGCAGTCAAAAAATAAAATAAATAAGTAAATATTAAAAAAAAAAAAAAAAGTAAAGGTTGGCATGTTCCCTCTTCTTTCTTACCAACACCCAGTCTGAAGGGGCAGAACCAAGGAGAGCAGAACCCTGGAGCCAAGAGATGAGCACGAGGCGTGTTATGGCACCAGGGTCAGGGCACTGGAGCAAAAGAACCTTAGCAGACCTGTCCTCAAACACACGTGAGGTGGGGCCTTGAGAGACTCAGGAAAAAAAGGAGGTATTTGTGGGGTGTTAAATTCCTGCAATCCAGTAAATTGGGGGCTTGAAATCATTACGATATGGGAGCTAAGGTAAATGTGACTTCGTTTTATAGTCACAGGCTGATTGTTCACACCAGATACATTTAAAAGAGAAAAATAAATAGAAACAAACTCCATCAATGGTAAAATCATTAAGCAAAGTATGTTGATATGACAGACTATCTTGTGGCCAGTAAATGTGATGTTTACAGCAGATGATCTGAGAAAAATCTTTACTGTATTATCTCTTTAAAAAAATCACTAACTTCAGTATCATGTCAACTATGTACAGGGGATTGAAAAATACCAGAAAGAAACCAAATAAGATGCTAATAATGGTTGTCTGTGGGTAGTGGGAATGTGGCTGATATAATATCTGCTTCTTGGCACTTTTGTAGTCCCTCCAATGCTATATTGAGTATGTATTACTTTTAGAATTAGAATTAGGAACAAGAAAGAGTTCAAACATGTGTTGTAATATTGGTCACACCTCTTATAAGCTAGTCTACATCTAAGTTACTGTGTTAATGTACCCAGAACTATTTGTATATTATCTTTAGTTTTACAGTGAAGGCTTTGCCTTCATGGTAAAAAAAATTCCAGATGTCAATGAAGAGCTGGGAAAGATTCTCACCTTGTGCCCTGGACACCACATAGCAAGCTCAGTTTCATCCTCTGTAGTCTTCACTTGCTTCTCTTAAGACTCTGTCTGGTTTTCTTAAGGAGAGGTTCCCAGCTGGACTAACCAAGCCTCTCCTTCTCTTTGGCAGATTACCTCCAATACTCCAGGGCCTTCTTCCTCATCTCTGTCTTCACCATACTTGTTGTCCTTGGCTGGCTCTTCAGTTCTTGCCTCCCTAGAAGAGGAAGGGTGACTGGTAACTTGGATCTGAAGGTATCCATGCTCAGCTTCATCTCAGGTACAGACCTAGATGGCACGGTAGTACTGTGGTAAAACTGCTGAGGGAACAAACTTCCTCTGTGTGGGCTTTTATCCTCTTTTTCTTGTTCCCTTTCTCTTCTTCATTCCATCAAGTTGCCAGCTACCTGCCCTGTCTTACTGTATGAAACACATTCGTTAACCCAGGGAAGAGGCCTCACCTTGGTCAGTCATCTTGGTTAGATTTTTATCTCTTTGATCCTTTCTATGTAATATGGTATGGGCTTCTCCAGTGGCTTAGTGGTAAAGAATCTGCCTGCAATGCAGAAGACGTGGGTTCGACCCCTGGGTGGGGAAGATCCCCTGGAGGAGGAAATGGCAGCCCACTCCAGTTATTCTTGCCTGGGAAATCCCATGAACAGAGGAACCTGGAAGGCTACAGTCCATGGGGTTGCAAAAAAGTTGGACACAACTTAACGACTAAACAACAATGACAAATAATGTGGTGTCTGGAAGTAGAAGAATTGGGGGTAGCAGTCAAGGCAAATTAAAGACACCGAGGGATGTGACATGTTTTCTTCTGGTCCTAGCCTCCTGCTTGCTGCTCTGCCTCATCCTGTTTCTGGAACAGGTCGACTTGTATACTTCGGAAACAGTGGAGTCAGCGCTCCTATGGCCCTATCATGTTAGTTGGGGGAGTGACTTCATATACTTGTTTGCGGGTGAGTCAGTCCCCTTCCTGCCTTAAACTAGGAGGATGGAAGGGGAAATCAGTTCTTGAAAGGGAGGAGGAATCTAGAAGAAATAGAAACACTAACCATTTCTTTTTTTTTTTTTTAACCATTTCTATTAAAAACATTCATACCTCAAGAGGCAGTGTGGTATGGTAAAGAAAACATGTATTTTGAAGTCTGAAAAAAAATCTAGAATTAGTAACCTATTCTACTAACTGGCTTCCCTGGTAGCTCAGACGGTAAAGCGTCTGCCTACAAAGCCAGAGACCTGGGTTCAACCTCTGGGTTGGGAAGATCTCCTGGAGAAGGAAATGGCAAACCACACCAGTATTCTGGCCTGGAAAATCCCATGGATGGAGGAGCCTAGGAGGCTACAGTCCATGGGGTTGCAGAGTCGGACACGACTGAGCGGCTTCACTTGCACTTTTCTACTAACTGAGGCACAGATGGGTTGAGAAATTTGCTCAAGACCATAGAGAAAGTATGATTTGCATCCAGGAGGTTCAAGCTTTGTCCTAACCACGGAAGAAGTACAGTAATGAAATGGGAGTGCAGGAGGGTAAAGGAACCCTGCTGGCGGAGGGTGGAGGTTGGGCAGGGGACTGACTTCACTGAAAAGAGCCCTTGTGAGCTGAATATTGAAAGAATAAGTTAGAATTTTCAAAGCCCAAAGACCATCTGTCTCTTGAAACTCACCTCTAATTCTTCTCTTCCCCTAGGGATTGTCTCCTTCCTTAATTACATAACTTCCAGATCTCCTCCTCTGGATCAAGACATCACTGCAGTTCCTACAGAAAAGTCAAGGCTGGGATTTGGTCCAGTGACTCTGCCTGTTGAAGATGACTGGTCAGAGCTTCTGACAGAATCTTCGAGTGAGATCAGCAAAACCCATCAAATATAGAACTGTGACTGATAGGAACCTAACTATTGCTTGACTTAAAATCAGGGGAGAAGCTAACTGAGTAGGGAATGATTGTGCAAATTTGAGGAAACTCTCCTAATATCATGTCCATATAACTGAAGGGGACAGCATTAAAGCTGATGAAATGTCCTTTGTGTATGTTGCATCCAAAATGTGTATGATAGTCATAAAGCAAATAATGAAAACTCTCAGAAGAAGAAGTTGCTAAAACATCAGTGTTTAGGTACATGGATGAAAGAAACTAGCAATAGATGGCAGTGCATTGAATCCAAGCTCTCTTGGGAATCAGGGATTTCACAGACCAGAATGGTGCATACAGGAAAATGTCACCAAATTTTGTTTGAACTTTTCTTTGCCATGAGTGGCCTTGGGAATACTCAGGATGGAAGGCATTTGCACACTATTGTTGAATCTGAACTGGGCATCATTACTAGAAATGGAATGAATATCAGTGGAGATAATACCTACCACCCAAAGGAATTGAGAAGTGCTGGATAGATTTAGGGGAATCTATGACACTCTCCTTTTCTATGAGGAATGGTAATTTGAAACCCTTATTCTATTCAGTAAACTGACAGCTTCTTTATAGGCTGGAGGTTATGTGAACCAGACATCTGTAAACTCTGAAATTTTTTTTTTTACTCTGAAATTCTATATGCTTTTTTCTGTAAAGGGCCATACTGTCTTTTTAAAATTTATTTTTAATTGGAGGATAATTGCTTTACAATGTTGTGTTAGTTTCTGCTGTACAGCAACGTGAACTCCATCAGATTCTTGATAGGGCTCTGACCCTTCTGATTCTTCAGGGATCTATTATGTCTTTCCAAGTCAAATGAGGCTAAAGGACTTTCTTCAGCCTAAGCATATATGTGGACCAAGTTAAAAATTTTCTCCATGTTTTATATACTGTGTAAGACCAGTAAGGGTAGGGACATTCAGGTAATCACATGAATATTTTGATGGCTAGAGATCCCTTTTAAACTCAGACAAGATTCCATGCAGAAGGTCCTAGGACATTCATCCTGTTTTTTATTCCTTTAGTAGCTGCCGCTATGCTTCTGTTGGTCGAGGTCCATCCTTCTTCTCCTCAAGCCTGGCAACAGAATGGAATAGTGGCCAGTTTCACCCCTTGCTGCTCTTAAAGATAAACCTTGGGATCCTTTTGTTTTAAAGATTCATTGATAATCATTGTATAAAACAAACATAACAGCTCTAATAATCCTGGTTCCCCCCCCCCAATCAGTAATTACCAATCATTTCCAGATGGTAACTGGAAGACTTTTAGGTTACTATTTCTGCTTTTATTCTTAAAGGTTGGAGTTAAGCGGCATGTCTATACCCACGCACAGAGACACACACAAATGCATGTATATAGACACACCCCATTTTGACCCTGCCTTAGAAAACCCTTCTCTCTATGGTGGCGATCTTAGTTATGGCAGAATCTAGTGTCCCCCTACTTCAAGGGGCCTCATTTCAGAGGCTCTTCAGGCTGTTCCTGGGTCTTTGTCCGGTTGTTAGATGTGGAATTCAAGTCCAGCTTCCCCTCCTCTTGTCACCACTCACACTAAGTATACCTCACAAGTTGACTAATTCAGAACTTAGTGGGTTCATAAGTTTTATTTATTGTATGATTTGGTTTGAAGACTGTAATTATATGACTAAGGAGTTGAGTACTGGTGACTCTTTAGGGAATGGAAGTTTTAACTGCAGTGAGAAGGAGGAAGCAGGTGTGAATGAGAAGGAAGGATGCTAGTGCTTCAGAAAGTATCCATTAAGGCCCTGGTTATTACCAGAGGATAGTAACTAAGTTTTCTACTTTGCTATTAGAGAATGACCTTTAAGCATAGAGATCCCTTAATTGCTCCTTTAGAAACTGAATACTTGGGAATTTTCTGATGATTCAGTGGTTAAGAATATGCCTTCCAATGCAGGCAACAAGGGTACCATCCCTGGTCAGGGCACCAAGGTCCCGAATGCCATGGGGCAACCTAGCCTGCGTGCTGGAGAAAATGGTGCACCACAATGATAGATCCTGTGGGCCACAACTAAGACCTGAGTCAGCCAAAGAAATAAGAAGAAACTGAATGCTCTATTTTCTTCTTACTCTCTTTCTCTGCTTGCAGAGAATCCCTTTAAAAAGCTTAAATAGACTTCCAATTCGATAGCTCATGGAGGGGGACTTTCCTCATGGTTCAGTGGCTAAGACTCAGCTCCCAGTGCAGAGGGCCTGGGTTCAATCCCTGGTCAGGGATGTAGATCCCACATGCCACAACTAAAAAACTCACATGACACAAAGAAGTTCAAAGATCCCACTTGGCACAACTAAGACGTGGTGCAGCCAAATAAATAAATGCTAAAAAAAAAAAAAAAAAGCGGGGGGAACGGCTCATTAAATGATCCTTTGCTACATCCCCTCTGCTCCAGATACATTACATGACAGATGAAGGGAGAAGGAGAGAGGAGAGGGGGAAATACACATGTATAGCCAGGTCAAAACAAGACAAGCATTTTCAAAAAGGAGAAAAATAACAAAACCACAATGCTGTGATTGAGTTAAGCCAAAGACTTATTGGGCTCAAAGTCCAAAACTGGCAGAGGTGAACAGGAAGACAGTTCCTGTGGAGTGAAAAGGACTAAAAGTGCTTCTCAAGATATGGACTAGAGCCAAATTCCCAGCTCTAATTCAAACTAGGGACTTAAAAGAAGCTGAGGACTTCCCTAGTGGCGCAGTGGATAAGAATCTGCCTGCCAATGCAGAGGTCATGGGCTCTATCCCTGGTCCATGAAGATCTCATATGCCGCAGAGCAACTAAGCCCCTGCACCACAGTTACTGAACCTGTGCTCTACAAGCCCACGCTCTCGAGCCTGCCAGCCTCAACTACCAAGCCTGTGTACCCCAAAGCCTGTGCTCCACAACAGGAGAAAGCACTACAATGAGAAGCCCATGCATCACAACTAGAGAGTAATAGAGCAACTAGAGAAAGCCCAGCCCATGCAAAACAACAAAGGCCTAACGCAGCCAAAATGAATAAATTAATGAAATAACTTAAAAGATATTTTAAGAAAAGAACATCAGGGCTGCAGTTTATTTGGAACTACAGATCCAAAGAGGTCAAAGGACACAAGTACAACCCTGCTTTACGAAGCAGTACATTGATTCATTAACTGGGTTATAACAGAACAGGAAATCTGAAATGTGAGACCTGACCCTGTACTGGGATCTTTGACCAAAATAAGGAAATCCCAAAACTATCAGATGGAATGAGCATACGAGAAGAAAAAGAAACAAAAAGAGCCAGGAAAATTTTTTTGGTGCCTGAAAATAGAAGAAATTCTAACCATATAAAGAAATGTTCATTTCATTTCATTGATTATCTGCTCTAATTTTTATTAATTTTTTTCTTCGATTTACTTTGCATTTAATTCGCTGTTATTCCAGTTTCCTAAGGAGCATAGATTATTGATTTTAGATCATTTTTCTTTACTAAACATGCACTCAATGCTATACTTTCCCTCTAAACCCTGCTTTCGCTGCACCCCACAAATTTTGGCAAGATTTAGCTTTCATTTTCATTTAGTTCAAAATATTTTAAAGTTGTAAGTTCTCCTGAAGTTTTTTCTTTGATCCGTGTGTTATTTAGAAGTCAGTTATTTAATCTCCAAGTGCTTAGGGAATTTTCTAGTTGTCTTTCTAAAGTTGAATTTTACTTTAATTCCATTGTGATTTGAGAGCACACACAGTATAATTTTAATACTTTTAAATTTGTTAAGGTGTGTTTTATGGTCCAGAATGTGGTCCATCTTAGTGGATATTCCACGTGAACTTAAGAAAAATTGTCCTGTTTTTGCCCTGAAGTGTTTATCACTGTCAGTTATATCCAGTTGGCTGATGGTGTCCTCATTAATGTTCTACCTGCTAGATCTGTCCATTTTTGATGAAGAGTGTTGAAGTTTCATGGCAAATAGATGGGGAAACAGTGGAAATAGTGACAGACTTTATTTTGGGGGCTCCAAAATCACTGAAGATGGTGACTGCAGCCATGAAATTAATTAAAAGATGCTTACTCCTTGGGAAAAAAAAAGTCATGACCAACCTAGAAAGCATAGTAAAAAGCAAAGACATTACTTGGCCAATAAAAGTCCATCTAGTCGAGGCTATGGTTTTTCCAGTAGTCATGTATGGATGTGAGAGTTGGACTGTAAGGAAAGCTGGGTGCCAAAGAATTGATGCTTTTGAACTGTGGTGTTGGAGAAGACTCGAGAGTCCCTCAGACTGCAAGGAGATCCAACTAGTCCATCCTAAAGGAGATCAGTCCTGAATGTTCATTGGAAGGACTGATGCTGCAGCTGAAACTCCAATACTTTGACCACCTGATGCTAAGAGCTGACTCATTTGAAAAGACCCTGATGCTGGGAAAGATTGAAGGCAGGAGGAGAAGGGGACGACAGAGGATGAGATGGTTGGATGGCATCACCGATTCAGTGGACATGAGTTTGAGTAAACTCTGGGAGCTGGTGATGGACAGGGAAGCCTGTCGTACTGCAGTCCATCGGGTCACAAAGAGTCGAACATGACTGAGCAACTGAACTGAACTGAACTGTTGAAGTTTCCAACTATGATAATGGATTAATCTATTTGTTCTTGTAGTTTTATCAGTACATGGCTCATGTCCTGTTGTTAGGCACATACACTTTAAGGATTGCTATGTATTCAGGGATTGACCCTTTTATCATTATGTAACATTCCTCTTTATCCCTTACAACCTTCCTTTTTCTAAAGTCTGCTCTGTATGAACTTAGTACTATTACTAGTTTTATTAAGGAACTATTACTAGTAGTAGTAGGAACTATTACTTCCTACTTTCATTTGATTAGTGCCAGGGGTCGCGAAGAGTTGGACATGACTGAGTGACTTCCCTTTCACTTTTCACTTTCATGCATTGGAAAAGGAAATGGCAACCCACTCCAGTGTTCTTGCCTGGAGAATCTCAGGGACAGGGGAACCTTGTGGGCTGCCATCTATGGGGTCTCACAGAGTTGGACACAACTGAAGCAACTTAGCAGCAGCAGCAGCACGGCATATCTATCTTCATCCCTTTCAGTTCAGTTCAGTTCAGTCATGTCTGACTCTTTGCAACCCCATGAACCACAGCATGCCAGGCCTCCCTGTCCATCACCAACTCCCGGAGTCCACCCAAAACCATGTCCACTGAGTCAGTGATGCCATCCAACCATCTTATCCTCTGTCGTCCCCTTCTCCTCCTGCCCTCAATCTTTCCCAGCATCAGGGTCTTTTCAAATGAGTCAGCTCTNGAGGTACAGCAAAGGATTAATTGCCATAGAATTACTCTTTTCTAGTTTTTTTCTTTCTTTGAGTTTGCAGGTAAAGTGTGTTCTGGTCTTCCCAATTGGCTCAATGGTAAAGAATCCATCTCTAAGCAGGAGACATTTATTTAACCCCTGGGTCAGGAAGATCCCTTGGAAAAGGAAATGGCAACCCACTCCAGTATTCTTGTCTAGGAAATCCCATGCACAGAGGAGGCTGGCAGACTGCAGTTCACTGGGTCACAATCAAGAGTCAGGCATGACTTATAGACTAAATATCAACAACAATGTATATTCTGACTTCATTTTTCATTGTTCATTTCAAGACCCCAGTACTAGAACTAATAGAAATTAGTCCCTCGTCCCTCATGTTATTGTCTTTATACCTTTCCTCTCATTTTTACTAAGTTTTCTGCTCCCCCACTTTAATCTTTACTTTGTTAACTTCCAAACACCTGCAGCTAAATGTTATCTTTCAAAATGGAGTGAGGCCTTCGGGTAGATTAAGACATTAAAAATAAATTTAGTATGAAAATCAAGGACTGAAAGACTATTACATGAGAAAAATATATGTGTATCAAAAGATATACTGTAATCAAACCAGGGAATATTTAGAAGTGTACTAAATTTTCATTTCCTACTTCATATACTTAAATAGAATGTTAGTTCCTGGAAAGCAAGAAAGCATTCTCTGATAATAAGAGGATATGCCATAAATTGTGGAAGAACTGAAACTTTATTGGAACTTAAAAGAATAATCATTGTACTTAATCAGAGTGGAATGAGGGCACTGTATGTGTAGGAATGATCACAGACATGTAGTCTATATAGTTGAGATATTTGGACTAAAGAACTCATTTACAGACTAAACTAGAAGAAAATTTGTTTTGGCTTAATTGGTAAAGGCCTTTAATAATAATAAAACTAATAGTTGTGGTCGCTCTATCACTAAGTCATTTCCAACTCCTTGAGACCCCATGCACACCAGCTTCCCTGTCTTTCTTTATCTCCTGGAGTTTGCTCAAACTCATTTTGATTGTGTTAACGATGCCATCCAACCATCTCATCCTCTGTCCTCTCCTATCCTCCTGTCCTCAATCTTCCCGAGCGTCAGAATTTTTCCAGTGTGTCAGGTCTTCGCATCAGGTGGCCAAAGTATTGGAGCTTCAGCTTCAGCATCAATCCTTCCAGTGAATATTCAGGACTGATTTCCTTTAGGACGGACTGGTTGTATCTCCTTGCAGTCCAAGGGACTCACAAGAGTCTTCTCCAACACCACAGTTCAAAAGCATCAATTCTTCGGCACTCAGCTGCTGCTGCTGCTGCTGCTAAGTCGCTTCAGTCGTGTCTGACTCTGTGCGACCCCATAGACGGCAGCCCACCAGGCTCCTCCGTCCCTGGGATTCTCCAGGCAAGAACACTGGAGTGAGTTTCCATTTCCTTCTCCAATGCATGAAAGTGAAAAGTGAAAGGGAAGTCGCTCAGTCGTGTCTGACTCTTCACAACCCCATGGACTGCAGCCTACCAGGCTCCTCTGTCCATGGGGTTTTCCAGGCGCTCAGTTAAGTACGTCCAACTCTCACATCCATACATGACTACTGGAAAAGCCATAGCCTTGACTAGACGAACCTCTGTTGACAAAGTAATGCCTCTGCTTTTTAATATGCTATCTAGGTTGGTCATAACTTTCCTTCCAAGGAGTAAGCATCTTTTAATTTCATGGGTGCAATCACCCTATGCAGTGATTTTGGAACCCAGAAAAATAAAGCCAGCCACTGTTTCCACTGTTTCCCCATCTATTTGCCATGAAGTGATGGGACTGGATGCCATGATCTTAGTTTTCTGAATGTTGAGCTTTAAGCCAACTTTTTCATTCTCCTCTTTCACTTTTATCTATATGTGTCTTTATTTTAATTAGGCTTCTCTTAGACAACAGAGAGCGGGTTTTCTTTTTTGACTCTAAAAATCTCTGTTTTCTAATTGGTATTTATAAGACCATTGATGTTTAAATTGATTATTGATATAATCGGATTAATATCTACCATATTTGTCAGTATTTTCTGTTGCCCTTGTTCACTGTTCCTATCTTTGTCTTCCTCTCTATTTTTGTCTTTTTTGGTTCTAACTGAGCATTTTATGGACTTCCCAAGTGGCACTGGTGGTAAAGGACTCACCTGCCAATGCAGGAGGCCAAAGAAATGTGGGTTTGATCCCTGGGTCGGGAAGATCCCCTGGAGGAGGACATGGCAACCCACTCCAGTACTCTTGCCTGGAGAATCCCATGGACAGAGGAGCCTCATGGGCTACAGTTCACAGGGCTGCAAAGAGCTGGACATGACTGAAGTGACAGCGTGCGCACGCAAGAGCATTTTTTGTGATTCTGTTTCTGTCTTTTCTTAGCATATTAGTTAGACATCTTGTATTTATTCCTTTTTTTAGTGGTTATCTTTGAGTTTGCAAAATCCATTTACAACTAATTCAACTTCCATTTTCAAATAGCACCATGCCACTCACAGGTAGTGCAGGTACCTAACAATAACAAGATAATCCTAACTCCTCCCTCCCGTTGCTTGTATCATTGCTGCCATTAATTTCATATATATAAGTGATACATTGTTGATGTTATCATTTTAAACTATTATCTGTTAGATCAGTTAAGAATAAGAAAAATGAATGTGTTTATTTTACCTTCACTTATTCCTTCTCTTATGCTTTTCCTTTCTTTATATAAAGTTTCTGGCCTGTATCATTTTCCTCCTCTCTGAAGAACTTCATTTAAAATTTCCTGCAAGACAGGTTTATTGATAGCAAATTCTGTCAGTGTTAGTCTGTCTGAGTAAGTCCTTATTTCCACTTTACTTTTGGAGGTAATTTCACAGGTTACAGAATCCTAGGTTGGGTTTTTTCCTCTCTCAACACTTTAAATATTTCACTCCACTCTCTTCTTCTTTATATGGTGTCTGAAGAGAAGTCAGATGTAATTCTTTTCTTTGCTCCTTTATTGGTAAGGTGCTTCCCCCTACCCTAACCCTGGCTTCTCTCAAGATTTTTTTGCTACCTTTGATTTTATGCAGTTGAAATATGATATGCCTGCTGCTGCTGCTGCTAAGTCGCTTCAGTCGTGTCCGACTCTGTGCAACCCCAGAGATGGCAGCCCACCAGGCTCCCCTGTCCCTGGGACTCTCCAGGCAAGAACACTGGAGTGGGTTGCCATTTCCTTCTCCAATGCATGAAAGTGAAAAGTGAAAGTGAAGTCACTCAGTCATGTCTAACTCTTAGCAACCCCATGGACTGCAGCCTACCAGGCTCCTCCGTCCATGGGATTTTCCAGGCAAGAGTACTGGAGTGGGGTGCCATTGCCTTCTCCAATTCTTTTCTTTGGGCATTTATCCTGCTTTTGATATTCTCTGAAATTTCTGAATCTGTGGTTTGGTGTCTGACATCAATTTGGGGAAAATTCTCCATCTTATTGCTTCAAATATTCCTTTATTCCTCTTTCTTCTTTTTCCCGGCATCCTGACTTCATTTATGGTACCTCTTTAGTAGGTGTCCCACAGTTCATAGATATTCTGTTCCATTATTTTCAGTCTTTTTTCTCTTCGTATTTCTTTTTGGAGGTGTCTATGATATATTCTCATGTTGAGATTATTTCCTCAGCCATGTCCTGTTTACCACTCAGCCCATCAAAGACATTTCCTGTTTCTATTTCCGTGTTTTTCATCTCTAGCATTTCTCTTTAAATTTTTTCTTATGATTGCGATCTCTCTGTTTGCATTGCCCCTCGATTCTTGTCTGCTGTCTACTTTGTTCACTAGCACCTTAGCATATTAATCATCATTGCTTTTAATACGTGTGATAATTCTAACATCCCTGTCATATCTGACTCTAGTTTTGGTGCTTGTTTTGTCTCTCCAAACAATGTCTTTTTGCCTTTTAATATAGCTTGTGATATTTTCTTGATAGCTGGTCGGGATGAAGTGGGTAAAAGGAACTGTGGCAAATAAGCCTTTAGAAATGTGGTGCTAAGGTGTGGAGGAAGGGGAAGCACTCTGTAGTCCTGTGATTACATCTCAGTCTTTTGTTTTTTGTTTGGTTTTGTTTTGGCAGTGCTGCACAGCCTGTGGGATCTCAGTTCCTCACCTAGGGATTGAACCCACGCTGTTGGCAGTGAGAGCAGAGTCCTAACTGCTCAGCCTCCAGGGAATTCTCAGACTTTCAGTGAGCCTATGCTTCTAGACTGCGAGCTTCACAAGCGGTTCTCAGTTCCTCCTGAGGTGCAAGAGGCTGATCTGAACGGGCTGAAGTTGGGAATTTCACTTCCCTCACAGGTCAGAACAGGCTGGAGTTTGACATTTCCTTTCCCCCAGATCGATTAAACTCTGATAAAACCCCAGCAGTTTAGGCTCTGATCAGATAGCTTCTCCTCAGGGAAGTCCTTGTTAAGAAGAACAGAATGCTCTGGTACATTTTTTAAATGTATTTATTTTTAAATTGAATAAATGCTTTGCAGAATTTTTGGTTTCTGCCAAATATCAACACGAATCAACCATAGGTATACATACGTCCTCTCCCTCTTGAACCTCCCTCTCATCTCCCTCCCCATCCCACCCCTCTAGGTTGTTACAGATCCTCTGTTTGAGTTCCCTGAGTCATACAGCAAATTCTCATTGGCTGTCTTTTTTACATATGGTAATGTAAGTTTCCATGTACATCTCACCCTCTTCTTCCTCCCCCCAACCCTGCATGTCCATAAGTCTGTTCTCTCTGTCTGTTTCTCCATTGCTGCCCTGCAAATAAATTCATCAGTACCATCTTTCTAGATTCCATATATGTGCATTAGTATATGATATTTACCTTTCTCTTTCTGACTTACTTCACACTGTGTAATAGGCTCTAGATTCATCAACCTCGTTAGAACTGACTCAGAGGAGTTACTTTTTATGGCTGAGTAATCTTCCATTGTATATATGTACCACAGCTTCTTTATCCATTCATCTATTGATGGACATCTAGGTTCCTTCCATGTTCTAGCTATTGTTAAATAGTGCTTCAGTGAACACTGGGGTTCAGTTCAGTTCAGTCGCTCAGTCGTGTCCGACTCTTTGCGACCCCATGAATCGCAGCACGCCAGGCCTCCCTGTCCATCACCAACTCCCAGAGTTCACTCAGACTCACGTTCATCGAGTCAGTGATGCCATCCAGCCATCTCATCCTCTGTAGTCCTCTTCTCCCACATACGTCTTTTTCAATTTTGGTTTCCTCAAGGTATATGCCTCATAGTGGGATTGCTGGGTCATATGGTGGTTTTATTCCTAGTTTTTTAAGGAATCTCGATACTGTCTTCCATAGTGGCTGTATCAATTTAAATGGTTCCTTTTCCCCTCACATGGGCCAGAAGTATGGGATTCTCTAATATTCACTGCAAGAACCTGGTTAAGTTGCTGGAGGTAAAAGTCACTAAAGTGTGAGGACTTCTCTATGACTGGGTCCCATTGTCTATTTTTTCTTTCTTTACTCATGGTTAATGATTTATTACAAAGGATAATAAAGGACAGGAATGGATAGCCAGATGAAAAGTTACCCTAAGACGAGGTCCCGAGAATAGGGGTTTCTGTCCCTGTGGACTTTGGAGTGCATCACCCTCCCAGTATGTGAGTATGTTTTTTTTTTTAATTGATGTATAGTTGACTTACAATATTATACAGATTTCAGATGTACAACATGATGATTCACAATTTTTAAAGTTCATAGTTATTTTAAAATGTTGGCTATAAAAAAAAAGTTGGCTATATTTCCTGGCTATATTGCTGTGCAATATATCCCTGTATCTTATTTACTTTATACATTATAGTTTGTAAGGGGGCCATAGTTTTTAATCTCTCAGACCTGTGCACACTGAACCTTCCAGTGCAGATTTTCCTACTCTGGTACTAATTTCTGCAGACGTTTGTGTTCTAGTAAGTTTTAATTTCCTATTTTTGCCTTTCTGACTCTCCAGTTCTGCAGGGTCCCAGTTTGCTTTGGGATCTAAGAAGAGTTGTTAATTTTTTTCAGTTGTTATAATGGAGTGACAACTTCCAAGATCCTTGCATGCCAGACACGAAACCAGAAGTCCACTCTTTCTCTTTTACCTTTTTAATTTTCAATCAATCAAGAAACATCACCTATGGACTTCCCTGGCAATCTAGTGGTTAAGACTCTGCGCTTCCCCTGCAGGGGACAAGGGTTCCATCCCTGATCAGGAAATGAAGATCCTGCATGCCACGTGGTGTGGCCAAAAAAGAATAATATTTTTTAAAAAGAAACAGCACCTAATCATTATGATGTTCCAAGCACTGATGTTGAGCATACACAGCTGAATAGGCTGTGTCCCTGCTGCTGAAGGAGGTTGTAGACCAGAAGGAGATACAGACAGACCGACCAATTGCGAAACTATATGATGAAGGTTACGAAAGGACAAGTACAAAGTGCTGTAGGAGCACAAATTCTGGGATTGAGGGCTGAGTTCAGAGAAGGCTCCTCTCAAAAGTTAAGAGTAGAATGACTTTTTAAATTTATTTTAAATTTTTTATTGAAGCATAGTTTCTTTAGAATATTGTATTACTTTCTACTGTACAGTAAAGTTGGAGAAGGCAATGGCACCCCACTCCAGTACTCTTGTCTGGAGAATCCCATGGAGGGAGGAGCCTGGTGGGCTGCAGTCCATGGGGTCTCTAGGAGTCAGACATGACTGAGCAACTTCACTTTCACTTTTCACTTTCATGCATTGGAGAAGGAAATGGCAACCCACTCCAGTGTTCTTGCCTGGAGAGTCCCAAGGTCAGGGGAGCCTGGTGGGCTGCCATCTCTGGGGTCGCACAGAGTCAGACATGACTGAAGCGACCTAGCAGCAGCAGCAATACAGTAAAGTGAATTAGCTATATGTGTACATATAGCCCCTCTTTTTTTGGATTTCCTTTCCATTCTAGGTCACCACAGAGCACTGAGTAGAGCTCCCTGTGCTATATAATAGTTTCTTATTAGTTGTCTATTTCATAAGACAAGAATGACTCTTGATTAAAGTTAATAAAGATAGGTTGTGAAGTGTATTAGGTACCATGTGCAAGGTAGATAACATTTGCGCCAAGTGCAAATGAAGGACCATGTTGGGTTAGGAAACTGCAAGAAGAATAAAATGATTTGGAGCACAAGGTGAGAAGAAGAGAGAGAATGAGCCTAGACACCACTAGGTTTCTTTTGCTCCGTGACATTAAGGACCATGTCCAGCAGGAAACAGATGGTTTGCTCAAACTGAGTCTAAAAGACTTAAGGGATTATTTACAAGGACCCCTAGGACTGAAAAAGATTTTGGAAAATCATCAGTGAGAAGAGTCATTACCGCCCCTAAGACTGATCACGTATATGAAAGGAACACGTAACCAGAATAGAAAAGGGTGACTCTATGGAGAGGACTAGCCTATCAGGAACTCTCCTTAGGGAAAGGGACATGGCCAACCCTCGTAGTACTCTGTTAAGGAGAGAAGCAGTGAAAAACCACACTGATCTCTACACCTCTGATCTTCTGCCCATGCCTGCCATTGGTCAATCTTCATCAGAGGCTGGATGGAAAGAAAAGCCCAAATTGGTCAGCTCCTTGAACAATGATGGAGAGTGGATCTGGAGGGGCATGTGGAAGATCTCCAACAAATCACTGCACCTTCCAGTGCCTGACACAATACCTCACACAAATGAGCGATTGCATGACTGAATGAGGTTGAATAGTGAGCAGAAACTCCATCTTGTTGGGTTTCACTGATTCATGCTAACATAATTTTACTTCATAGCAGTGGGGAACAGAGAATTTAAGCAAAAGAGAGACACAATCAGATTTGCATTAACAACATCAATCTTGGTAAATCTGTGGAGAATAAACTGAAGGAGAACAAACCTGGTAGCAGAGAGACCAAGCACAAGGCCATTGCCGAAATCCAGGACTGACATGACATATCCTAAAGAAGTGGAAACAAAAATACAAGGTGGGCTTGAGAACATTAAAGAGGTAGAATTGGCAGAACACATTGTGATTGACTGGTGGGAGGTAATAAAAGGGTGTGGGGGTCTTCCCTAGTGTGGTGCAGTGGCTAAGACTCTGAGTTCCCAATGCAGGGGACCCAGTTTCAAACCCTGGTCAAGGAACTAGATTCTGCATGCTGCAACTAAAGATCCCACATGCCACCAATGAAGGCTGAAGATCCTGTGTGCTGCAACTAAGATCCTATGCAGCCAAACAGAAGAAGAAGAATAAATATTTTAAAGAAGAAAAGGGTACAAGATGAGGGTTCAGGATGGAAAGAGAATGACTCCGTTTCTTAAAGACCTCTTAGGTGTTGATTCGTCTGCGAAAAATCTGGGGTCAGCATGCAGATTGCTGTAAGAGACCTGGGTGGGAGTCTTGGATTGGATCAGATCTGGCAGATGAGACAGAGACCCAGTACCCATGCTTCCTGTTCTGACTCCTGCTGTTTCTGTCCCCTAGGTGGGGGAGGGGCGGGGAAGGGTGTTCGGAGGCTGTTAAGTTCTATGGCAGTTGACTAGAGCAGAAGCCAGGATGGAGAGAAGAGAAGGAAATGAAACGGCCTTCCAGAGCATTTACAACATCAGCAGAATGAGCTACCCAACCTACAGGGTGTGTGTGTCTGCCTGTGTACTCAGTTGTGTCTGACTGTAGCCCACCAGGCTCTTCTGTCTACGGGATTTTCTAGGCAATAATACTGGGATGGGTTGCCCTTACAGGGTGGGGAAAGCCTTTTGTGAGCCAGATAGGGGTTGAAATCCTTTCCGAGGCAGCAGCTTGTGTGTGTCATGGGGCAAGTGTCGAGGTAGGAGAGGCAAAACTCACTCCATTTTTTAAAAACTGGGGAGAGGTGAAATGGAATTTTTTTAAATTAACACAGTATTGAATGGGGGATTTTTGCTGAAACAAATGCCTGTAGCAGGCGATTAGTTAGGGAAGTGAATGTTGAAACGTCTCCAGTCAATGAAGTTCAGGTCAGGAAAGATGTATTAATACATCTCGGGTCAATAAGTTGTTAATATTGAAAAACTGTTTTGGGAGGCTGGGGTCAGAGGAGAAAAATACCCTGAAGTGTGGAGGGAAGAGGACTTACCCCCAGCACAAGTCAGGGCTTGACTTTTCTGTGGATGGAGATGGGAGACGCCTGGGTTGAGATTCCTTCCGTGATGTCTTCCTCCCTTCCACACCACAGCCAATTCTGCCCCGCTCGCACCGCTTTTCTTCCATACCGCCCGACCTGCGCCGGCTCCTGCAGAAAAGCCGCAGCAGCGTTCGCCATCCTTGTGCTTGCTCATCGGGCTTCACCTGCGTCCTGCTGCTCTGCTTGTCCCCGTTACCCTGGGTGCAGTTCGTGGTGCTGAAGGACAGGCAGAAGCTCTTGGCGGGGCTCTGGACCTTATGCCACCATGATCTCTGCTGGGGCAACACTTCGAAGGCCCCTTGTGAGTACTTTCCCGATTCCAGCCCCCTCCTTTGGTACACCCACCCTGTCAGANTGCTGAAGGACAGGCAGAAGCTCTTGGCGGGGCTCTGGACCTTATGCCACCATGATCTCTGCTGGGGCAACACTTCGAAGGCCCCTTGTGAGTACTTTCCCGATTCCAGCCCCCTCCTTTGGTACACCCACCCTGTCAGATCCCCCCCACCGCTCACCACTCTCTTTTCTCCTGGCAACCCTGACCCACACCCCCTCACGGATTCACAAGCATGTATGGACAGCGCCTGCAAGCAGGACACCCTTGCGTGATTTTGTCTCATCCAAGTTTCCTCAATGACTTAAAAGCCAAAGCCCCTTTATTATTGGAAGCTAATGCCTACTGACCTTTGCACTCACAACTTCCCTCAGCAAAAGAGATATTGGTCATTCTATGCCTTCATATGAGAGTTACTTCATAACATGCCTCCTAAAGTTACGGTTCTAATTTCAGCTTTTCCCTCCTTGTGGAGTAAATTATTTCTTTCCTCATTAAAGGAATTCCATATGTCAATGAGGAGGTTGAAAGAGGGTCCTTATGGGTGCCTGTGAAGCGCCCCCAACTTGGGGGCTCCTTACTCTGACTCCATTGCATGTAAGACAAGCCCTGATTCCATCGTCCTTTGTTCCTCACCCCTTCCCAAGACCCTGTTCAGCCTTCTGTAAGGCAGATGTCCTTCGTTCCAGTCAAGCCTCTCCTTTTCCCCTTCCTCTGACAGACTACCTCCAATTCTCCAGGGCCTTCTTCCTCATCTCTGCCTTCACCATCCTCATTATTATTATATGACTAAGCATCTCTCTCACCAAAGGGCCAGGAGACAAAACCTACATAGATCTGGGCATATCCATCTTCTGTTTCATTTCAGGTACAACATGATGAGGTTGGAAAAGTTTGTCCCTAGAGTCCTTGTATTTCTTCCCCTCCCAGTGCCATCTCCCCTTCTTTCATCAAGTCATTCCCAGCCTTACCTGATACTGCTATCATAAGACCCTTATCCCTTCCCAAAGGGAAGACAGTTTTCAATAAACTTTTACTCCAGACAGGGCTATTACCTCTGAAAGAGGGGACCCAGAAAAGATGATGCTTAATCCAATGGAAACACTTCTAAGGGTTATCTGTGGGACCATAGGAGAGATAAAGGCTGGAGGCCCTTCTGGCACCCGAAAAATTACCATGTAGCAACTTGCTACTTATTCTGTCTATATTATCTATAGGCTCCACCTTGACAACTTTACTCCAGTCAAAGCAGAAGGCCTTTGCCAAATGGGTCTTCCCATGACCACTACCATGTAATAGGTCTCCATGGCATAATTGAGGCAGCTGAGGGTGACAGCAAGTGCAAAAAGAAGGAAGAGGGTGGAGGCAGAAGGAGGGCTGTCGTAGGTAGTAATAGCTTTCATTCTGATCCCAAGCACCTGCCTACTCTTCTGCCTCATCTTTTTCCTGGTGCAAGTAAAATTGTACACTAAGAATGTCTTGGAACCCGATTTCCTGATAGTCTACCACATCAATTGGTTGGGCAGTGTCTCCTACATGATGATTGGTGAATTAAAGCTCTTGTTAGATAGGGAAGGCACAGAAAATGCAATTTTATGTGATTGCTCTTCTATCTCCTTTCCCCTTTCTTTGGGTGGTTTGTTTGGTATATTAAAATCTCATAATTTGGAAGGATTCTACAAGTGTCATTTTCATGTCAATGAACAATCCTAAAGCAAGAGCTTCCAATTTATCTAAAGCATTTTTTCAATAATGATACTGGACCCTGAACAGATGTATTCAGGAAATAGAGAAGGTGAAGATATAACTGAGCTATTCATAGTTCTTCTGCTTCTTTCAGAAGATAGTCCCTTAGTTCCCCTCTCCACCTTTATGGATCTCCAGAATAAAGCAGAGCAATAACACTGGAGTTTGCCTGTGCAACACTTCTCTCATAATCTTTCTAAGCCACCTACTTATCTTTATTAACTGCAACAGTAGTCTCCAAACCATTGCTTCACACACTCTCTTCATAAGACCCTTTTTAGCAAACATTCCCAAAAGATATATGTTTGTTTATAAAATATGCACACATGTTACATTACTAATATAGTCATTACATTGTAAAATACATTCAAAAATAGAATTTAAACAGTATTTGTTAAAAATACAAGTTATTATTTTCTTCCTGTGCCCCAGTTAGCTGGTTTGCACACCGCTGGAAAACACTGTATTACAGAAAAACTGGGACTAATGTTTTGAATTCCAAGCCCCTAAAGATAATGAACAGGATGTTCAGAAACGTGTTATTAATCAAATCCCATTGTAATTAAGTCAGTGTTACTCTTCAGGGGTGTTTGATGTCTTGAGATTTTATCTATTACTCATCCACAATGCTGACCTTGACCTTTTCTTTTTCTCTAGGGTTCCTGTCTGTACTCAATCACTTAAGTTCTCAAGTTCCTCCTCCAGATCAAGACTCCTTGTGATCCCTATAACAAGGATAAGGGTAGGAAATACAGCCACAGTGAAATTGAGTCTATCTAAGGGAGACTCAGGTGTTTCTTCATGGGTGAGTAAGGCACCAGAAAGACAGTTAAGTTCAGTGGTACAACCAAGTCCCCAAGCAGAAGCAAAGACATAGAGCCAGAGACACACACAGGGCCAGAGATAGGAAGTGAGTCAGTAATATGGGATGGGTTAATAGTTCAGGCAAGGCCAGCTACTGAGGTAGAACCAGCTGACACAGCAGAGCACACAGCAGCAACTGTGAATATGTCAGGCAATGGACCTGACATTAATGAAAAGAAAATGAAGACCAGGGTGATGAAGACAGACTCAGTTCAGAAAAATGATGATAACAAGACAGAAAGAAGTTAATCTTCGACCCAGGGTAGTAGAGGGCAGAGAAAGAATAAAAACGAAACCTTGCAGAGAGATTTCCCTTCAGAGCTGAAGATATTTGGTTGATTCTGTTTAAAGAGGAGTAGGAGTATCAGAGGTAATTCTGAGAGGAGAGTAGGATGACTGTTGAACATCCCTCCACTCCTGACTAGATTATGCCTCACTCACTGAAGAGGTTGATATTATGCATGAAAGAGAGTCATTTGTATGGTTTAGGTCAAAGATGCCAACAAATCACAAATAAAGCTTACTAAAAAAGTTTTCATGTAGTGTTGTATTCTGTGACTAGGAAAGGCTACAAAAGATGGAGCACCCAATCATCTAAGCCTTTCCAGAGTTCCATGACCACAAAATGGAACATCTCAGCAGAGTGGAAAGAGCAATGAGTTCAGAAATCCAAACTCTCATTTTGGGACCTCCCTCCCCTAATGAGCTAGGCTGACTTTTGGCAAATATTTAACTTTATTTAGCCTTGACCTGCAAGGCTCTGAAATTTCTAGTGCTGTTTTGGCCATAAATGAATAATAGAGACATGATTCCTGTTGGTACATACAACTCCAGGTTATTTTAGTAAGTAATTTTTTAGTCAGAGTAATTAAATTTAGTTCTCTACCTCCAAGGCTATTTTTGGCTAGTCACTTCTTATTTTTATTCAGATAGCTCATTTAAAAAAAAATGTAGGTGATGCCCATTTTTTTTTTTACTATTTTCAGGAACTGGAAAGGAAATAAAAAGATAAAAGCAGAAGGAAAACAGACTCTGAAAGAGAGTATACCATCTAGACTCGCAATTTCAGTGAGAGTTTAAATGGTTTTGTAGAGGAGTTGTGGCCTTTAAAACCAGAAGCTGTGTTTTTTTGGTTTGCAATATGAGTAGTTCACCATGAAAACTCACTCTTAACTCTTTAAATGGTCGATATTTTACTACTTCTGCTTGCCTGTACCTTTTGTGCATACTCACTCATGTCTGAGTCTTTGTGATCCTACGGACTGTAACTCACCAACCTCCTCTGTCCATGGGATTTCCCAGGCAAGAATATTGGAGTGAGTTGCCATTTTCTTCTCCAGGCGATCTTCCCAACCCAGGGATCAAACCTGTGTCTCCTGCATCTCCTGCATTGCAGGAGGATTCTTTGCCATTTGAGTCATTGGGGAAGCCTGTACCTCTTATTAGCTAAATTCTATGGCCTTTAATTTCACCATTTAAATATGACCTCATTGTAAAGCAATTATCCTCCAATTTTTAAAAATGACACCTATTTTAGTATTTTTATCTAAAAAACAATGTGTTTCTGGAAACCAAAGCAATTGATGAAATAAATTTAACTCTAGCAAAAAAAGGGGCCTTAACAAATCGTATCGCCATTCCACTTATTTTACTTTCTAGAACATTAGATAAGGGACCAGGATTGAGAATAAAGGGTGAAAAAGGGTAGGGAGTATTAAAAGTATTCCAGTATTCTTTCTGGAAAATAGGAATTAGCAGATGTCCATGTGAAAGAACAGACTCTCTGTGAGGACAGTTAAAATTTTAATCATACCTTAATTTAATTACTTAAATCGATTAGATAATTACATAGCCAAATACCACTGAACAGATGTTTTGATGGTTGAGAAAAATCATAGAGAACATTTAGAGATACCAAGGGAACATTTCATGCAATGATGGGCACAATAAAGGACAGAAATGGTACGAACCTAAACGAAGCAGAAGAGATTAAGAAGTGGCAAGAATGCATAGACGAACTATACAGAAAAGATCTTAAGGATCCAGATAACCGCGGTGGTGTGATCACTCACCTAGAGCCAGACATCCTCGAATGCGAAGTCAAGTGGGCCTTAGGAAGCATCACTACCAACAAAGCTAGAGGAGGTGAAGGAATTCCAGCTGACCTATTTCAGATCCTAAAAGATGATGCTGTTTTAGTGCTGCACTCAATATACCAGCAAATTTGGAAAACTCAGCAGTGGCCATAGGACTGGAAAATGTCAGTTTTCATTCCAACCCCGAAGAAAGGCAATGCCAAAGAAAGTTCAAAGTACTACACAATTGCACTTATCTCACACACTAGCAAAGTAACAGTCAGTTTTCAAAGCCNATAACTGACTATGTGTATATATATATATATATATATATATATTTTTTTTTTAAAGGATTCTTTTCCCATGTAGTCCATAATAGAGTATTGAGTATAGTTCCTTGTGCTACACTGTAGGTCCTTATTAGTTGTCTATTTCATATATATTTGGTAGTGTGTATATGTCAGTCCCAATCTTCCAATTTATTCCTCCACCTGCTCCCACTTATAATTTTTTAAAGCCAATCTAGCACAATTTCCTGTTCAAGTATTTAGGAATCCCTGCATCAGATTTTTTAAAAGACAGTTTAAATTTACAACTGGTCAACAGAGTGGACAGAGCATTGCACTAGAAATTAGGCAATTGCAGTTCTAGTGCCAGTTCTGCTGTTGGTCACTTTGGTACTGGGCAGGTCAGTTTATTCTGTTGAGCCTCTGTTTTTCCTTCTGTAAAATCAGGACTTCTAAAATCCCTTCCAGTTCTACATCCAGTCAGTTCTACTTGTCTGGACATTCTGAGGAACCAAAAGCATATTGTAAAGATTCTAATTCCTAAGGCTCTCTGCTGTTTATGAGAGATTATGCATATGAAGATTATGTATAACCCCATTGTAGAAGAAAAGTTTTATCTAGATGAGGTCTGTAGAACTCTTAAGAGTGCTGTTATTGTTATGGTAACTTTGAACAAATCTCTGGAAAAAATGGTGACAAAATGCCATCAACTCTTGGAGAAAAGCCTCTTTGTTTATCAGTGGTAAACAAGTATGCCTGCAGCTACCTACCATTCTGAAGTTGTTTTGGCTCTGACTGCAAGACAAACTTTTTGGCCTCCAACTGTACACTAAGCCTTTAAGGCTCACAATTCCAACATAGCCCAGATCTCTAAAGAGATTTGGGTCCATCATTTACTTAAAATTCTCCTATGACCCCATTCCCTTCTGCTTCTCTTGCTCTAACTCACTCATACTAGTTTGTTTCCCTCTTTAGCCCATGCCCTCTTCTCTTTTTCCAGCCTCGACACACAAATTCAACTTCTTTGATCCCTTATTCTACAATTTTTCAGTCACACTCCTGATGATCAGGTGATCATTTAAAAACTTTATTTACATTGAATAATACTATTATTAGTAGTATTAGATAAATTAGAACCAGACATGGAACAATGGACTGGTTCAAAATTGGGACAGGAGTACGTCAAGGCTATATATTGTCACCTTGCTTGTTTATTTAACTTGTATGCGGAGTACATGATGTGAAATGCCAGGCTTGGTAACACACAAGCTGGAATCAAGATTGCCGGGAGAAATGTCAACAACATTAAGTATGCAGATGATACCAATTTAATGGCAGAAGGTGAAGAGGAGCTGGAGAGCCTCTTGATGAAGGTGAAAGAAAAGAGTAAAAAAGCTGGCTTAAAACTCAACATTTAAAAAACTAAGATCATGGCATCTGGTCCCATCACTTCGTGGCAAGTAGATGGGGGAAAAAAAGGAAACAGTGACAGATTTTATTTTCTTGGGCTCCACAATCACTGTGGTTGGTGACTGCAGCCATGAAATTAAAAGATGCTTGCTCCTTGGAAGAAAAGTTATGACAAACCTGGACAGTGTATTAAAAAGCAGAGACATCTGTTGGATGGTTGGATGGTATCATCGACTTAAAAGACAAGAGCAAACTTTGGGAGATAGTGAAGAACAGGGAAACCTGGGTGCTGTAGTCCATGGGGTTGCAAGGAGATGGACATGATTTAGCAACTGAACAACAACAAAACTAGCAATATCACTATGGGCCAATCATCATTTTTCTGATTTTCTTATTCATAAAGAGATTGATGTAGAGATAAATAGATCTCGTTTCACAACATCTTGTGATGCTATTGTGTGAAAAATGCATTTTTAGGTTTTTTTCTGACATGGATAGGCTTTGGAATTTCATCCTCCTTGCCCATATTTTCATATTTATCCTAATACTGGCTTACATTCTAACGATGAAATACAGGTTTATGTTCTAGTTCTGTAAAACAAAATTAAGAAAACTTTGGAAAATTTCACATCTCATTCCTATTTTTAGATCTGATTTCTCCGTGACGGCATAAGATATTTAAACATGGAAAATGATTGCAGTTTTGGCCAGGAAATCAAATGTTTATTTGGTATATACCATATATTTTCCATAGCTATAATAATGGTTAATTAGATATTGATCTTTGAAAGAGCAATCTATTCCATTATCATTTTTTGCTGATTCCATGTTCCTGTTTATTTCTTGAATTTGTTTTCCCTTGTACTTATCACCCTGATTACATTTGCTTTTAAGAATTAAAGTTGAATTAGGAATTTGGATAACTCCAAAAATAAAAGTTCTTATTCCTTTGAGCTGAAATATGTTAAGAGGATCAGCAAGGGTGGGGGGGGGGACGAGAGAGAGAAAAAGCAAGAGACACAGAGAGGGAGAGCAGGGGGGGATAAAAGTATGCCAGTATGCCATTTTGCACCTTGTGTACAAGGTGGCTCACTTTCACTTTCCTACTGAGACTGAGAGCAGGTCCTTTAATCTCTATGAGTCTTTAATCCTTCCATAAGAATTAAAGTGTATTTGCTTTCTACCTTTTTTGTTCTTTGGAAAAATTTTTGAACTACTGTTACAGTTATTTTGGCGTTTTGTATCTTTTATTTTTTTTGAAACATCAGTAGTAAAACAGGGGAAATTAAAATTTTAAAAATTACCAGTTATACATACCTATTGTAGAAGTATAAGAAAATATAGGTACATTAGAGAAGAAAAAAATCTCTTTACCTGATATGGGATGGTTGTACAACTCTGTCAATGTATTTAAAATCCTTTAATTGTACACTTAAAATGTGTGGATCTTATGATTAGTAAATGAACACATAGTAAAGTTTTAGAAATTCCTCTGAGTCACATGAGTAAATCTGCATACAGGACACAGGACCATCCTTTAACCATGCTTTGCAGCTGCCTTTTCTTCCCAATTCAGCTGCATAGCATGACCTTCTTTCCAGATCAATTCATAGTTTCCTATCATATAATTTAAAACAGTAGCATGGCTTAAAAAAAAAAAGCTCTCCCAGTGGCTCAGTGGTAAAGAATTTACCTGCAGGAGATGCGGGTTTGATCCCTGGGTGGGGAAGATCCCTTGGAGGAGGGCATGGCAACCTATTCTGGTATCCTTGACTGGAGAAGGAAATGGCAACCCACTCCAGTATTCTTGCCTGGAGAATCCCCATGGACAGAGAAGTCTGGCAGGTGATAGTCCATGGGGTCACAAAGAGTTGGACACCACTGAGTGACTAAGCACAAAGGAAAGTTCAATTTAAAACAATGACAAACCCATGATCTCAGAGTATTTGTGGGTCAAAATCTGGGTGTGACTTAGCTGGGTCCTAGGTCTCAGGATCTCTCACAAGGATTAAACAAGGTGTTGACCTTGAACCCAACTGGGATTTCATTCCAATCCCAAAGAAAGGCAATGCCAAAGAATGCTCAAACAATTGCACAATACAGCACAATTGCACTCATCTCACACACTAGTAAAATAATGCTCAAAATTCTCCAAGCCAGGCTTCAGTAGTACGTGAACTTCCAGATGTTCGAGCTGGATTTAGAAAAGGCAGAGGAACCAAAGATCAGATTGCCAACATCTGATGGATTATCGAAAAAGCAAGAATTCCAGAAAAACATCTGCCTTATTGACTATAACAAAGCCTTTGACTGTGTAGATCACAACAAACTGTGGAAAATTCTTCAAAAGATGGGAATACCAGACCACCTGACCTGCCTCCTGAGAAACCTGTATGCAGGTCAGGAAGCAACAGTTAGAACTGGACTTGGAACAACAGTTATGGAACCAACAGACTGGTTCCATATCAGGAAAGGAATATGTCAAGGCTGTGTATTGTCACCCTACTTATTTAACTTATATGCAGAGTACATCATGCAAAATGCCGGGCTGGATGAAGCAGAAGCTGGAATTGCTGGGAGAAATGTCAATAACCTCAGATATGCAAATAACACCACTCTTATGCAGAAAGCAAAGAAGAACCACAGTCTAAAAGCTGGCTTAAACCTCAACATTCAGAAAACTAAGATCATGGCATCTGGTCCCATCACTTCATGGCAAATAGATGGGGAAACAGTGGAAACAGTGACAGACTTTATTTTTGGGGCTCCAAAATTACTGCAGGTGGTGACTGCAGCCATGAAATTAAAAGACGTTGATTTCTTGGAAGAAAAATTATGACCAACCTAGACAGCATATTAAAAAGCAGAGACATTACTTTGCCAACAAAAGTCTGTCTCGTCAAAGCTATTGTTTTTCCAACAGTCATGTATGGATATGAGAGTTGGACTATAAAGAAAGCTGAGCGCAGAAAAATTGATGCTTTTGAACTGTGGTGTTAGAGAAGACTCTTGAGAGTCCCTTGGACTGCAAGGAGATCAAAGCAGTCCATCCTAAAGGAAATCAGTCCTGAATATTCATTGGAAGGATTGATGCTACAGCTGAAACTCCAATACTTTGGCCACCTGATATGAAGAGCTGACTCATCTGAAAAGACTCTGATGCTGGAAGGGTTTGAGGGCAGGAGGAGAAGGGGAAAACAGAGGATGAGATGGTTGGATGGCGTCACCAACTCAATGGACATAGGTTTGGGTGGACTCGGGAGTTGGTGATGGACAGGGAGGCCTGGTGTGCTGCGGTTCAAGAGTCGAACACGACTGAGCAAATGAACTGAACTGAACTGAAACACTGTGAATTTTCTGGTTGGTATATACTTCCTGCCTATATATAAATTAATATTATTGTGATTTAATTATTCACCGAGAATTAATTACATTTTGCACAGGAAAAGTTGAAGATGATTAGGGTGGGCTGAAGTTGAAATAATTTATAAACTTGAGTTTCTTTTTCAAACACATCATGGTTACAGCTTCAAATTGTTTTCCATTTTTTTCTTCCCTTCCCATCACATGTACTACATTGTGAATATACTCTTTGGGCAGTCAGACAAGGTGGTAGCTCTGAACTTAGCCACACAAATACNCCTAGACAGCATATTAAAAAGCAGAGACATTACTTTGCCAACAAAAGTCTGTCTCGTCAAAGCTATTGTTTTTCCAACAGTCATGTATGGATATGAGAGTTGGACTATAAAGAAAGCTGAGCGCAGAAAAATTGATGCTTTTGAACTGTGGTGTTAGAGAAGACTCTTGAGAGTCCCTTGGACTGCAAGGAGATCAAAGCAGTCCATCCTAAAGGAAATCAGTCCTGAATATTCATTGGAAGGATTGATGCTACAGCTGAAACTCCAATACTTTGGCCACCTGATATGAAGAGCTGACTCATCTGAAAAGACTCTGATGCTGGAAGGGTTTGAGGGCAGGAGGAGAAGGGGAAAACAGAGGATGAGATGGTTGGATGGCGTCACCAACTCAATGGACATAGGTTTGGGTGGACTCGGGAGTTGGTGATGGACAGGGAGGCCTGGTGTGCTGCGGTTCAAGAGTCGAACACGACTGAGCAAATGAACTGAACTGAACTGATACACTGTGAATTTTCTGGTTGGTATATACTTCCTGCCTATATATAAATTAATATTATTGTGATTTAATTATTCACCGAGAATTAATTACATTTTGCACAGGAAAAGTTGAAGATGATTAGGGTGGGCTGAAGTTGAAATAATTTATAAACTTGAGTTTCTTTTTCAAACACATCATGGTTACAGCTTCAAATTGTTTTCCATTTTTTTCTTCCCTTCCCATCACATGTACTACATTGTGAATATACTCTTTGGGCAGTCAGACAAGGTGGTAGCTCTGAACTTAGCCACACAAATACTCACACATGAATACACACAATCATCTTATTTTTAAAATCAAATGTTGTGAGCTTTATTTTTAACTCAGGAAATTCAATTTTTAAATTATATTTAATCTTTGGCAGATACCAAAAATTTGAAACTGGAATTTGACTGTCAATATTAGACTTTGAAAGTGATAGCCTTAGCTAAGTGCATATATTTTCATCATGGGCAATATTGCCTCCAAGGGGACAGAACTTGGTTCTTTGGTGCATGTATGTGTGAAAAAAGTACTCTTTTAAAGTATGAAGTATAGGTCTAATACATTACATAAATAGATATATAGTATTTCTGTGGTTTTAACATTTCATGAGGGAAATGTTTAGGATTAAAATGTCTGAAAAGTTTCCTTAAGGGATGATAATGAAGACAGATAGTTGAGAAACACTACCCTAGTGCTAACCTTAACAGATAAGCTGCCATGTATGAAGTTTTCCAGTAAGTATCATTTCCCATATTAGACTGTAAGCTTCTTAGGGGTAAGAAATGTAACCTGATTTGTATTTTCAATAATGTCTAGCACAATGGTTTATATCCAGTGGCATTCAGTAAATGTGTATTTAATTGAATTAGCATGGAACACGTCTTCCCCTCCTTGAACCCAGCCTATTGCCCAATAGAATTCAAATGAGATGATCAAAAAGAGTTCAGTAAAATGAGCAACCTGACATAGTTTCACAAAAAGCTAGGAAAATAATGAGAAGCTTTGTTAAAAGAGTGAAGTATCTTCAAAGTAGCATGAGAGGAATAGCATAATCTCTGGAAATGGAGGAACTGAGGCTTTGATTTCTAGCTCTGCCATTTGCAAACTATGGACTTTAGACATGTTAACTGTGGAGGAAAGGGAGAGAGGATGAAAAAAAATGAGAAAAGGAAAAACAATATAAGAAGGGTACAGAGAACGGACAAGAACATTGTCCAAACAGGCCATGATTCAAATATGCCATATTATTTCATATTTATATGTACATACAACACTCCTTCTTTCCAGAGCATCATTTATCTTTTCTCCAATTCTTAGCTCAGGCCACACCTCCCCTAGGAAGCCTTCTTTGACACTTTGTCTGCTTCCCACACTAATATGCCTTATCCTCTTGCTACCCTAACATTCAGATCATACATCATTACAGTACTTATCATGTTATAATGTAATTAATGGTTTACACGTTTCCCTCACTAGTCCAGCTTTATCTTCTTATTCTCAAAATATAGCACATTGCCTGAGATACTGTTAACGAACAATTGTCTTGTTGAAGTAACTAATAAAAATACAAGCATATGAGTATAGCAACATTTTTCAGTAATTTGACAAATGAATAATGATCTATACTTTTCAAAGGACAACTACTTTAAAATTGACTGAATAATTTTCTTTGTATATTCTCAGGTCTAAAACAAAACATTGTACGTCTCATATGTCCAATGATGATATTGTAAAGAGTCCTTCACAGTTAAGTCAGGTAATCCTTATAATGCAACGAGGAAAATCCTATTATTCTTCCTTTTTAAAAAATGGGAAAACAGGCTCTTAAGTGGTTAAGTAACTTGCCTAAGGTCATATACTTAATAAATGGGGCTTCCACATCTGGAGCTTATGGGGCTGTCACACAATAGTGCATCTTAAAGTTAGCTGAGTAAAATTTACTCTTGTAAAACATCTGTTTGACCCTCTTTACCTGCAACCTCCCACATACAATCATCAAGAAGAAAATAGACTCATAATTCATATATGTTTATCATTCACAGAAAATTGTCTGTATATACCCAGTTTTGCTTTATGAAAAAATGTACTAATCATTAACATGGGGTAACCCTTTGGGACTATACTATTTTAATAAGATTTAGAGAGAATGTTATAATTTTAATTATTATTNGCAGTTGTTTATCATTCACAGAAAATTGTCTGTATATACCCAGTTTTGCTTTATGAAAAAATGTACTAATCATTAACATGGGGTAACCCTTTGGGACTATACTATTTTAATAAGATTTAGAGAGAATGTTATAATTTTAATTATTATTGACCTTTCAAACTTTAAAAAATGAGAACTTGTTCAGTGCTTCAGCATTTGAGTATGTCAAAACACGCAACNTAACATGGGGTAACCCTTTGGGACTATACTATTTTAATAAGATTTAGAGAGAATGTTATAATTTTAATTATTATTGACCTTTCAAACTTTAAAAAATGAGAACTTGTTCAGTGCTTCAGCATTTGAGTATGTCAAAACACGCAACCAACATACTAAACTGTCTTCTCATGAAACCAAAATGTGAAGCAGCTCATAAAGCATTCTGGACATAAAGTCATGTATCACAAGCCCTCCATTATTGTTTTACTGATGATGTCTGTGAGGGTACAGTCAGGAAGACAGAATTGAAAAACCGGTTCTTGGCACATTGCAACATAACTCTAAGGAGTGGCATCTGGTTCCTGGAGCTGGAAGAGGTGACTATGTCTTTTAAATCATGGTATTGTTTCAAACCAAACAAATGAAAAACAAACAAACAAACAACAACAAAACCCAAGAGAGAAACAAAAAAATAAAGAAGAGACAAAAGAAAAGTGTTTATTCCTGAATGCTTTGGAGCCAGGTGGGCCTGTCAGATGCTACTATTTCAGGTTCTCTCAGATACTCCAATCTTCAGCCCCTTAAGGCTTTTCCATTTGTTCCTTGCTACAGTCCTACACTCATTCATGAATAGGCAGCATTGTATCAGTTGTGTCCAATGTGCTGAATTCCAACATCAATCCTGTCTTGCCATGAACTATTACAAGCTGAGGCACCCCTGGGGGTGTGAGAAGTGGGTTGGGCATTTGCACTAGAGAAACCCTAGATGAGGGGTGCCATGGAGAACACGCACATCAGGTACCCTCCTCCTCTTGCACACAACCTTCAAGTTTTCATGGAGACCTAGAAGAATTAACAGGTAACCCCTTGGAAGGAAAGTTATGACCAACCTAGACAGCATATTAAAAAGCAGAGACATTACTTTGTCAACAAAGGTCCATCTAGTCAAGGCTACGGTTCTTCCAGTGGTGATGTATGGATGTGAGAGTTGGACTGTGAAGAAAGCTGAGTGCTGAAGAATGGATGCTTTTGAACTGTGGTGTTGGAGAAGACTCTTGAGAGTCCCTTGGACTGCAAGGAGATCCACCCAGTCCATCTTAAAGGAGATCAGTCCTGGATGTTCATTGGAAGGCCTGATGTTGAAGCTGAAACTACA
>SJYV01002448.1:717805-732019 GCA_006410875.1 Neotragus pygmaeus | reverse complement strand
TCTTAAAGGAGATCAGTCCTGGATGTTCATTGGAAGGCCTGATGTTGAAGCTGAAACTCCAATACTTTGGCCACCTGATGAGAAGAGCTGACTCATTTGAAAAGATCCTGGTGCTGGGAAAGATTGAGGGCAAGGGGAGAAGGGGAAAACAGAGGATGAGATGGTTGGCTGGCATCGCCGACACAATGGACATGGGTTTGGGTGGGCTATGGGAGTTGGTGATGGACAGGGAGGCCTGGTGTGCTGCAGTTCATGAGGTCGCAAAGAGTTGGACACAACTGAGCTACTGAACTCAACTGAACACTAATCTTCATATATGTCAGACATGACTCAGACATGGGGTCACTAANGGGTGGGCTATGGGAGTTGGTGATGGACAGGGAGGCCTGGTGTGCTGCAGTTCATGAGGTCGCAAAGAGTTGGACACAACTGAGCTACTGAACTCAACTGAACACTAATCTTCATATATGTCAGACATGACTCAGACATGGGGTCACTAAGAGTCGGAAACGACTGAGCGACTTCACTTTCACTTTCATGCATTGGAGAAGGAAATGGCAACCCACTCCAGTGTTCTTGCCTGGAGAATCCCAGGGACGGTGGAGCCTGGTGGGCTGCCGTCTATGGGGTCGCACAGAGTCGGACACGACTGAAGCTACTTAGCAGCAGCAGCAGCAGAGTACCACTTGGAAGCCACCGCTGTCTTAGAACAACTCAGTTTAGTGACTTCTGCCTTTGTAAACTCCTTAGCACTTAACATTTGTGCCATTCTTCTTGTTTTGTCATAGTTACCATTTTTATCATTAAACTTTCCTTTAAATTTGTCTCTTTTCCTTAAACAATGATTTCTTAGGTGTTCTCAGGGTTCTTCCTTTTCAAGCTCTGTAGAATGATTTAGGTGCTTTGCACTGAATAGTCACTAATAACTATTGTTTGACCAAAAAAGTGCCATGTATTTTAAAACATATTTTATTAAAAACAGTAAGACTGTATCTGCAAGATTAAAGTGAGACTATTTTAACTGAGGATAACACATCTGTTTATTCACTATTCTATTTTTATTAACTGTTTCCAGGGGGAAAAAACATTGCATACTGTCAATGTTTATGCTGCCAATCTGGACAAGTAGGCTTGATAGCAATTACTCCATTACAACAAATACAAAGACACATTTTAGAAAAAGGAATCGTGTGGAAAAAAACGAGGACTTGGACTCTGAAATTTTGGATATGGAAGTGCTGGTGAGACTTGGCAAATTATTTTTGTCTCTTTCCTTACCTATAAAATTAAGAACCTCAACTTCTAGATGCAAACTATTTCATTTAGAATGGATAAACAGCATAGGTTATTGTAGAACACAGGGAACTATATTCAGTCTCCTGGGATGAACCATATGGAAAATATTGTTTAAAAAGAATGCATATGTGTGTAAAACTGAATCACTTTGCTGTACAGCAGAGATTGGCATAATGTTATAAATCAACCATGCTTCAATTAAAAAAAGAATCCCAGCTTCGTGAGATCATAAGGAATAAATTTAAAATATACATGCACTCACTCTAGCATATAGTAGACAATAATATATTTGCTCACTTTTTGTGCATTCATTCAAATGCATCCACAAGGCAACATGATAGATATGGTAAATCAGAGAAGCCATTCTTTTGCAAATTTTGTTATAAAAACAGTTGTTTCATCAAATGATTTAATCATTAGAACAAACATGTTCACTTCTGGGGTGGTGGTGATCATTTGCTATTTTTTTGCTGTAAGTAGGTACACAATTAGGTGAAATACATGTGTCTTGCAATCATGGGAAACACAGACATTTGTACATTGTAAATCTGTCTAATTGCAGGAGGGTGTGCATGTATTCTCCTCCTAGATCCAACATTATCTTACCACACATTGTAGATAATTACTTGCATAAAATCTCTGGTTCAATAATAAAATCTCTAATTCTGTATGCTAGAAGAAAAAGATAAGGTAGAGAGTGTATCTTAGGGTGTTGCAGTCAGAAATATCAGGTTCCATTTTTGGTTATCACTATTTCTTCCAGACTTCTAATGAGGCATACAACCTCAATTTCTCTAAGCCGCCTTATACTATTTACCACACAGAACTGGTATGATAAGATCTACCTCTCAACAATGGTGTAACATTTAATTGTTGCTTGTAATAAAATACAAAGTACACAGATGGTGTTAAAGAAATGGGAAATATTCAATTAGCTTATTAGAATCTCTGCATTTTTGCTAAAATTGAATTTTAAATTAAATTTATATTAAAATTTCATTTTCTTTCCTCCTGCCTGGTAAAACACAGAAACAATTAAAACATTAAAAAAAAAAAGCAAAAAGTGGTACATGATAAATTGCTATTTCCGTTTACTTTTGGAAACAGTGTTTTGATTAAATCATATAAGGATTTGGGGGAAGGTGACCATGTTCCAATTTGTGTGAGATTTCCCAGTTTTAGCACTGAAAATTCCACATCCCAGGGAACTCCCATTTTGCATCAACAGGGACAGTTGGTCACTCTAGTGCCCTGCCATTGCTAGAAGTTTTTCCATAGCTTACAGCTCTATTATCTGCCCTTTGAAAAAGTCTAGTGCTATTTTAATTTCTATTTATCTGAAAAGCACTTGCATATTTTTCCTGCTGGAATTTAGTTCATAACTATTTGGCATGCATATAAATATTTATGGAGTTTTACACCATGAGTAGGTATTTAATAAATATATACTAAAAAAAAAAGGACATGGGGACAATGTGAATACCTAATTATAAAACAATTATTCTATTAGCACCAAGGAAATATTAACTTGCCTATTTTTTTTTCAAGAAACTTGCTTAACCTCGTTTACAGACTCTTGTACTTCTACCCAGTAATCACCATACCTGAGAAAGCAATGACACAGGCAATACCTTTAAGATCAAGTCACTTAAAAAAACATTGTATGTGGGTCATCCCTTGGCCAATTTGGGGCCAGAGAGAAGTTGTTATACTGATTTCCTTTAATAGCTCTATATAATAACCTGATTCTAAGATATTTTTAAAAATGTCAATGGAGTATTGATGAAAATCTCATTATACCCACGAATAGGAGACTCCAAAATTCAGAAGCACTATGATTTTGACCAAAAAGGAGTCACCAATCTGTGGATACAGTTTCTGAGAAAAAAGCATGCCAATTTTCTTCCTTGGAAAGCAAGGATGACATAGCCCATATACATTCATGTAAAATCAAAATAAAATCAACTACAAGGTTATAAATCCAATTTATAGGTTTTTTCCCCCAAAGATGCAAGGTGACTTACAACACTTTTAAAAGTTCTAATTTTGTTAACATATAACTATGTGCCAGGCACTGTGTCAAGTGTTTTAAATATATTATTCCATTTGATACTCACAAATAATTCTATCAGAATAGGGAATTATCCTCCAAAGTGAAGCTTGGGCTTCCTTGGAGGCTCAGATGGTAAAGACTCTGCCTACAATGTAGAAGACGTGGGTTCAATCCCTGGGTTGGGAATATCCCCTGGAGAAGGAAATGGCAACCCACCCCACTATTCTCTCCTGGAGAATTTCACGGACAGAGGAGCTTGGCAGGCTACAGACCTTGGGATCGAAGAGTAGGACAGGACTGAGTGACTAACTTCAAAGTGAAGCTCAGAGAGGTTTAGTAATTTGTTCAAAGTTACAGACAGCAACTGGAGGGGCAGAGGTAAATTCTGCTCTATTCCTTACTATGCTCCTTCTCAACATGGTTGACATAAACACTGGTGAAATTCTATCTAGCCCTACCTCCTCTTGACCTTCAGTCTTGTATATTAGTATGTGGAACTGCCTTCTCGGTATCTCTACCTTAATGTCTAACAAGCAAATCATTTTTAACTCGTTTTAGTAAACACCACCATTCACCCAGTTGCTCAAAGCCCAAATTTAGGAGGCATCCTCATCCTTTATCAACCTCACAGTCAGGCCATCAGCAAATCTGTTAGCTCCATTTTCAAATTACACATGACTCTGACCACTTATCAGCCCCACTGTCACAACTCTAGCCTACGCTGTTCCCATTATGCACCTTGACTTCTGAGATAACCTCCTAATCGGTCTCTGCTTTCATAGTCTACTCTCCAAAAAGCACCGTTATTTTTTTTTTTAAAGAGAGCATATTATTTCTTTCTTCTGTTTAAAATCCTTTAATGATTTCCATTGTAATAATGTAAACTTCTTAAGATGCCCTACGAGGTCCTGCTGGGCCTCTACCTTGATTTGTCCTGACTTGATCCTTTAACATTCGATTTTTGCTCAGTATGCTTCAGTCACAGAGGTACTTACGATTCCTAATTTCTGTGATGTAAAGTCATGTACTTTGAGCAGATTTGGACAGGCGGGGTTGGGGATTTGAAAAAAAACTGGTGAAGATTTCAGAGTTGCCTAGAGTGGCAGAACAATTTAGAAAAATTTAACAGGGCTGCTGGGTGGTGTTGAGACATCAGGTGTGGTAGATGATTGGAATTTAATAACAGAATGCATGTGATCATGGAAATTTCTCCAGTAGTGGTCAGCTGCTCCATATCAAAGGGGAGGATATGGATGGTAGGGTTCAGTCAAGATAGGAGTGGATGAAAAGAAAGATGGGGTAAAGGTACTGTCAAGCTTTGTTGAATTTTCTCTGTAGATGTGTAAGAACAGAGATGGGTGGAGAGAAGGGTTGCTAGTACATTTAGGTTGCTCCAGGTGTGGCAACTACCTAGAACTGCTAAAATAAAAACAAGAAAGGCCCAAGACACAAAGTGTAAGTTTTAATTTGCAAATCCTTGGATTATTTTAGGAAATCTTATTAAAAACTTTACAAAATGGACAAATTAATAAGGCTTATTTCCATTATAAAGGTATTTTTCACTTTTGAAAATCAGATTCCAATGGGAAACTGTTGAAAGGAAGATTTATCAGTAAATTAGGGATTCAGACTTAAAAATTTTTTCAGTCTGGGCCTAGTCCTTCAAGTTATTCCAAGAGGAAGTTTTCTCGTGCCTCTTGTTCCTTCAGAGTATTTCTCTGGCTTTTCTGTCCTATTTACAAAGATTTACGTCTACTAGAATGGCATAAAATACTCTTCCTCTCTTGTTCACAACTTGCTTGATATTTTGTCATTTACCCTCCTTGCATTTTAAGCTCCCCAAACCAAACTATTTTATGCCTACTGTGCTCTCGCTTTTGTTTTCTCAGGCTAGATCATCTTCCCTACCTTCTCTGTTAAACTCTTGGCCATCTATCAACTCTCAGCTCACAACAACACATTTCCAGATAGGAGACAGGCATTCTCTCTCTGCTTTATTTGGTCCCTGTATATATTTCTAGTATTGTCTGCATTGTTTTATCTTACAACCCATTTTATATATAATGCTGCATATAATACATATTATGCATTTTAAATTATTTTTATGATTGCTATTTAAGGTCACCCAGGTGCTAAAACATAGTCTCTTTCCTTTTCAGTCTTAGGTATAAAATGGGTACTGTGGCTCCATGAAGAAAAGAAATATGTATGTAAAAATCTTACACAGTATGCAATTAAGGGAAGCCATGACTTTAACAGTTTAGTGCCTTGAATAAAGTGCTTGAACCTGAGTTCAGGAAACGCTTCTTTTAAATGACGTCACTGTAGGCGACTTAAAAAGCACATCCGTAGAGTACACAATCTAACTACTTAAAACGGGGTTCACCAGCAACACAGCTTAGAGGTTCTGCATAAAACAGACTCCACTGAGTCGCCCAGGCTACAGGAACAGTAGCTCAACAGCCGAGGTATTCTCGGAATCACTCCCGGGCCGGCGGGAAGGGTCTCTCTGGCTCTGGGGGAAAGCCGCCATCCCCAAAGGATTGCGCGAGGAGCTGGATCTTCATGGCCTGCGGAAAAACCCACCACCTGGGTGGACCAGGCCCCTCTCGCTCTCGGCGACCAACGGCCACAGGCTCCTCCAGCACTCTGTTCGCTGCTGAGGGCCCAAACAGCGAACACAGCCAGAAACCCCCAAGCCACTACCGCGGCGCCGCGCTCCCAGAGCAAACCGAGGGCGTGGGGTCTCCCCGCACTCCACGCAGGGGCGGCGGGGCGGGGCGCGATGACGTCAAGAGCAGTGACGCGAGGACGCAGCGCGACGCGGTGACGCACGCCCCTTTGTTGGCTCAGTAGCGGTAGCAGCGGCCGTGGAGGTGGCGCTGGGGACTGTTTTCTCTCGGAGGCCTGAGCGGAGCCGCGTCTGATTGAGGCGGGCGGCAAGGGGCCCCCTCGCTCCCTCCCTCCCTCCTCCGCGCCCTCCCCGCNCCACAGTTTATTGTGATCCACACAGTCAAAGGTTTGGTATAGTCAATAAAGCAGAAATAGATGTTTTTCTGGAACTCTCTTGCTTTTTTGATGACCCAGCGGATGTTGGCAATTTGCTCTCTGGTTCCTCTACCTTTTCTAAAACCAGCTTGTACATCAGGAAGTCCACAGTTCACTTATTGTTCAAGCCTGGCTTGGAGAATTTTGAGCATTACTTTACTAGCATGTGAGATGAGTGCAATTTTGCAGTAGTTTGAGCATTCTTTGGCATTGTCTTTCTTTGGGATTGGAATGAAAACTGACCTTTTCCAGTCCTGTGGCCACTGCTGAGTGTTCAAAATTTACAACTCTGGTCCCACCCAAAAACTATTCCTTAGTTTAGTGTGCAAGCCTGTTGTAGGAAAAATAATGCCTCCAAACCAAAGATGCCAATTTCCTCTTCCCAAAATTTGTTAATGTGTTACCTTCAAGGCAAATGAAACTTTGAATTTGTCTTTAAATTAAAGGTCTAGAGATGGAGAGATTATTCTGGATTATATGAGCAGGCCCAGGGTAGCTATAAGAGTTATTAAAAGAGGAAGCAGGAGGGTCAGAGTCACAGACAGAGATGATGATGGAAGCAAATGTTAAGGTGATGGTTGAAAAAGGGCCATGGACCAGGGAAGATGGGCACCCTCTACAATTTAGGAAGGAGACAAGAAACAAATTCTTTTCTGGAGTCTGCAAAAGAAATGTCAGTTCAGATCATTTGCTCAGTTGTGTCCAACTCTTTGGAACTCCACGGACTGTGGCATGCTAGGCTTCCCAGTCCATCGCCAACTCCCGGGTTTACTCAAACTCATGTCCATTGAGTTGGAGATACCATCCAACCATCTCATCCTCTGTCATCCCCTTCTCCTCCTTCCTTCAATCTTTTGCAGTAACCGGGTCTTTTCAAATGAGTCAGTTAGTTCTTCTCATCAAGTGGCCAAAGTATTGGAGTTTCAGCTTCAGCATCATTCCTTGTGATGAATATTCAGGACTGATTTCATTTAGGATGGGCTGGTTGGATCTCCTTTCAGTCCAGGGGACTCTCAAGAGTCTTCCTTTAACACCACAGTTCAAAAGCATCAATTCTTCGGCACTCAGCTTTCTTTATAGTCCAACTCTCACCTCCACACATCACTACTGGAAAAACCATAGCTTTAACTAGACGGACCTTTGTTGGCAGGGTAATGTGTCTGCTGTTTAATATGCTGACTAGTTTGGTCATAACTTTTCTTCCACAGAACAAGTGTCTTTTAATTTCATGGCTGTAAGTCACCATCTGCAGTAATTTTGGAGCCCCCCAAAATAAAGTCTCTCACTGTTTCCTGTGTTTCGCCATCTATTTGCCATGACATGATGGGACCAGATGCCATGATCTTACTTTTCTGAATGTTAAGTTTTAGACCATTTTTTTTACTCTCTTCCTTCACCAGTGACTCTTTAGTTCTTCTTTGCCTTCTGCTGTAAACGTGGTGTCATCTGCATATCTGAGGTTATTGATATTTCTCCTGGCAATGTTGATTCCAGCTTGTGCTTCATCCAGCCCAGCATTTTTCATGATGTACTTGTACACTGCATATAAGTTAAATAACCAGGGTGACAATATACAGCCTACACGTACTTCTTTCCCTATCCCTTGTAACATATTGATTTTAACTTGTAAAATTGATTTAGAATTTCTGACCTCCAGAACTAAAGGATAAAAAATTTACATTTTTTAAGCTGCTAACTCTGTGTTTATTTGTCACAGCAGCAATAGGAAGCTAATATACCTTCTAATATGGAAACTTAAATTTGTTTTTGCACCTGTGAAGTTTGTTTTCAACAAAAATTTCAGAGAGTAATTATTTAACATATGAGTAGGGTTATTTACCTTCTTAGCTGGAAATTTTGCAATGTGTTTGAATTTAATGCAGAATAAAAGTCAAAAACTTTTAATNGGAAACTTAAATTTGTTTTTGCACCTGTGAAGTTTGTTTTCAACAAAAATTTCAGAGAGTAATTATTTAACATATGAGTAGGGTTATTTACCTTCTTAGCTGGAAATTTTGCAATGTGTTTGAATTTAATGCAGAATAAAAGTCAAAAACTTTTAATGCTGTGATCTCTTTTGCCTTTCTGATATCCTCCCTTGCTCTCTCTGCTTTAACCACCACGGGCTCCTTGCTGTTTTTCAAACATATAGGCACATTCGAATTTTAAGCATTTGTTTTCTAGTTTTGTTTTTTCCCTGAAATATTTTTCCTTTAGATACATACATAGATAATTATCTCAGATCCTTAAAGTATTTCCTGAATTTTCACCTTTTCAATGAAGACCATGTGGAATCCCTTAATATCTCATCCATTCTCTTTCCCTGATCTTTTCATGCTTGAAATTTTGTTTTGATTTTTCCATCCTGGTGTTTTTAACATGCTTGAACATAATATTGCAATACTTATTTATTACAGTTATTGTTAATTGTCTGTGCCCATTAGTAAGTAAATTCCATAAAGGAGTGATCCTTGTCATTGAAGTAACATAAGTACTTAGAACAACGTTTGACATATAGCAGCTGTTGAATTAATGTTTTTGGATAAATAAAAATATTAATTGAAAGATTTCTATATTGTATATGCTGTATCATATACTGTATTTATAACATGAAATAAATACAGTGTCTACCCTCAAGGAAATAAAGCATACAGGAAAGAAAAGATGATATATGATATGGTATTTGAAGCCAGGAATATCACATGAACTCATAGAAAAACATTCACATGGATTTTGGGAATCAGTGAGCATTGCTTTGAGGAATAGTCTGCCACAAGGAAGATAAATAGGTATTTGCAAGATAGAAGATGACAGCATGAGACAGTGAAGAGTATTTCAGGCATATCAAAAATAAGTGCACAGGAATGAAGGCAAGATAAAGCATATCTTTAAAGTCACTACATTTAATGAATATAGATTGAAGAAAAATGTCAGTGATGAGATTTGATGAACACAGGAAGAATATTCATAGAAAGCAGAGCCTTGTAAGCCAAATATAGAAATTTGGATGTTTACCTAAAAATAATAGGAGACACATTGAATTATTTTAAGCAGAATAGTGAAAGGAATACACAGCCGTTACAGGAAGATAACATTGGCTATGATGTAGAGAAAGAGTTAAAAAATATAGAGCCAGAGAAAGGAATATTGATTAGGAAGATTTATATCAAGCAATTCAAGAAATGATGTTGGATTTTAGTAGCCATATGAAATAGATATGTGTGATTTCAACAGAAATTTAAGAGTCAAATTTTCACAGTTATTAACTATGTCTGAATAGAAAAAGGGAAAATAAAAGAAATCACACACGGTTGTTATACTAGCAACAGCAAGTGAAAAACAGGGATGGACGATAAATGCAGACTTGATAATTATCATTGTGTAATAAGTAGATTAATTGTCAGTGTTCACTGTAAAGTGTAACAAAAGATGAAGATCTAATAAAGAAACCTGAAGACTAGAAATATTTAGGCAAAGACAGATAAACTCTTAATAATTCACAAAAAATACCATGGAATGGTCAGAGAAGTAGAAAGAGTGTCAAAGGAACATAGGTTTTTTGTTTGTTTGTTTTTGTTTTTTTGTTTTCCGCTGTCCCACTGTTCTTTTTTTTTTTTTAATTGTACTTTACAATACTCTATTGGCTTTGCCATTAACAGTGGTCAATTATTTCAATTATTTAAAAAGTTCAAGGAAGTTAAGGGTGAGTTAATATCAATTATATAATAGTAATAGAGGTATCTGTGATGATCCAAGAAATAGTGATGTCAATGGAGTGATGGCTATGGACATAAATGGAAAATGAGTGAAAATGAAAACAGAATCCAAAAACTTGAGGGATACATAGATATAATTTTTGGAATAGACTTTTACAGAAGATTTGAGAAAAGTTTTTGCTTCTCTATCTTGCCTTGAATTATTTTTGAAAGAGAAGAGGTGAAATAAATCAGCCAGAATGTGCTGAAAAGGACAAGGTTTATTCTCCCACCTGAAATAACAACAAAAGAAAAGCAGACAGAGTATATAGAATGATGGTCTACAAAACACTGAACATCAAAGGACAATGATTCCTGAGGCACAGGAGACAAAGCATTTGAGATCTACTATTGCCTCCGTTTCCTGCCTGGAGATAATTTCAGGAAATGGCACAGTGAAAAGGAGCCCTGGAGAATCCCAGCAAACTTTCTGTTTTCAAGAGATGATGCTGAGAATCCAAGGAAAGCAGGCAGCTCCTATTTTCAAGGCAGAGTACTAGTGAAGAAAGACCTGTATAGAGAACTTTAGAGATCTGTGGAAGATTTCCTCTGAGCCCTCAGCAGAACACTTATCTGTGATATGTTTGAGGAAACCACCAAAGACTAATGAAAATACCAGATGGAAAGATTAGAGGAAGCCCAGTGTTCATGTGGGGTTGGAAAGGAAAGGAAAGGGAAGTGAAGCCGCTCAGTTGTGTCCAACTCTTTGGGACCCCATGGACTGCAGCCTCCCAGGCTCCTCTGTCCCTAGGATTTTCCAGGTAAGAGTACTGGAGTGGGTTGCCAGTTGTTCTCCATGTGGGTTTGGAAACAGTGCTTAATCTAACCAGCCAGTCTGGAAAACTATGTAGTTCATGAAGTCATGACTAGAGTACCCATAAAGGCTTTATATCAGTAGTAAAGAAGAATTCATCTTTGCTCTTGTTTGATACATACTTTTTCAAAAAGCAGGATCCAAAGGAATCAAACTGTTTCTATGTTAACTTACCTATAACCAACATATATGACAATGTTAAGTAAGTGCTCATGAATATTTATATGAATATAGAAATATCTAGCATTCATAAACAAAAAATTCACAATGTCTGGCACCCATAATAAATGATTTGGGTTCAAAAAAGCATTAAAAATTAAGCCATAATGAGGATAAAAATCATTAAGACAAACTGACTCAGAAATACCACAGAAGATAGAGTTAGCAGTTAAAAAACACTATATGTTCAAAAGTTAAATAAAAGGTTGAATATGATAAGTAAAGATAAGAATGATATAAAAAGAAGACCTAAATCAAACATCTGGATATGAAACGACATGATTTGACATGAAAATGAACTCAGTAAGCTTAAAGGCAGCATAGACATTGCAGGTTAAATATTCATAAATTTTAAAACACTCTGATAAAAGTTATCCAAAATGATAACTGGAGATTTTTGAAAGAAATATAAGAGCATCAGTAAACTGTAGAGGAACTTCTGGTGACCAAATACACATGTAATTGAAGTCCCTTAGCTAGAATGGGGGCTAATATTTGCAGATAGAAGTTTTCTCCAAAAATGGCAAACTCACAAATAGAAAATATTAAAAGCAGCCAGAGCAAAAGACACAGTGCATACAAAAGAAGATTAAAAATAAAAATGACAACAAATTTCTCATTTAAAATGATGAAAATGAGAAGATAGTAGAGCAACTTCTTTAAACATCTGAAAGAAAAAAAATTGTCAGCCTAGAACACCATACCAAGTATATTTTGAAAATAAAGAATTAAAAAAAATGTTTCAAACATATGAAAAGTGAGAAATTTATTCCCTGAAATCTCACACAATAAAAAATAAATAGGAAATCTTGTGGGAAGAAAATACCACCAAATATAAATATGGTTCTACACAAAAATAGGAAGAGCACCAGAAATAGTCCTATAATATATCAGCGAAACTATAGATATTTTTCTTATTATTTAAATCTATGTAAGATAATTGACTATTTAAAATAAGGCAATAACATTTAAATAAAAATAACAGTGCACTCTTGGATTTAAAACATACGGATATGTGTGTGTGATCAGTCGTGTCTGATTCATTGTAACCCCATAGACTGTAGCATGCCTGGTTTATCTGTCCATGGAATTTTCCAGGCAAGAATACTGGAGTGGGTTGCCATTTCCTACTGCAAACATATGCATATATAAGGTGTAAACCAAAAATAAATAAGATAACAGCATAACATATTAACAGGAAGTAAGAGATCAAAGCGTTTATTTGCAAGGTTCTTGTATTATATTTGAAGTGGTATCCTATCACTTAGAGGTAGACTAAGTATATGTAACTCTAATCCCCAGAGAAAGCACTAAGATCATAAAGGACTATAATGCATAGCTAAGAAAATAAATAAAATGGAATCATAAAAATAATTATTTCCAAATAAGGCAGGGGAAAAAAAGGAAAATTGAAATAAAATGACAACAGATGCTAGACTTACATTACACCCAACCGTGTCAGTAGTAATATTAAATGCGCATGTGTGCTAAGTTGCTTCAGTCCTGTCAAAAACTTTACAACCCTGTGGACTGCAGCCTGCCAGGCTCCTCTATCCATGAGATTCTCCTGGCAAGAGTACTGGAATGGGTTGCCATGCCCTCCTCCAGGGGATTTTTCGAACCCAGAGATCAAATCCATGTCTTTTGTGGATCCTGCATTTCAGGTGGATTCTTTATGGCTGAGCCACTGGGAAACCCAGTATTAAATTTACATAGTCTAAACCCTCCAATCTGAAGGCATAGATTTTTGAATTGAAGAAGAAAGGAATAACTTAAAGACATAAGTAGTTCAAAGGCAAAGTTGGAGTGGTGGTGGTTTAGTTGCTAAGTCATGTCCGACTCTTGCCACCCCATGGACTGTAAGTAGGCTGCCAGGCTCCTCTGCCCATGGGATTCTCCAGGCAAGAATACTGGAGTGGGTTGACATTTCTTTCTCCAGAGGATTGTCCCAACTCAGGGATTGAATCCTGGTCTCCTGCATTGCAGGCAGATTCTTTACCAACTTATCTACAAGGGAAGCCCAATGTTAATGTTAAAATAGATTTCAGGGAAGAGATGTTTACCAGATATAAAGCAAATCATTTCCTAATGATTAAAGAGGTGAATTTATCTAGAGGATATAACAATCCTAAATGTTCATAACATAAATGAGGTTTAAAATATTTGAAGCAAAACTGATATAGATATACAAGGAGATAATTTTGCATAGTTATTTATAATTATGATCATATATTATAACTTTCTATCTGGTGCTGAGTCGAGTAGAGATGAAATATTCTTTGCTAACATCCTGCCAAGGTTGCATATATATGAGAAAAAAAATGTGCCTCTAGAGTTTGAAGATGGTTTTCTTGGTATCTAGAAGTGTACTTTGTTATCAAACATTTAAAAAAATATAAAAATACCTTAAGGATTGGGTGGTTGGGTGAACTTTTAAGGATATTTGAAGAGTGCTGGTCAAAGCCTCAAGGGTCTGAAGGATTCAGTTAGCAGAAGCCCAGTGATGGTAAAGACAATATCAGTGGAGACTTAAGGAATGTGAAGAACATGCTTTTTAGCAGCTGAAAGAAGTGGAATTGTCATTCCATAGGGGTAGGAATTACAGAAATAACTGTCACCTATCCAAAATCACTGCAGATGGTGACTGCAGCCGTGAAATTAAAAGATGCTTACTCCTTGGAAGAAAAGTTATGACCAACCTAGATAGCATATTCAAAAGCAGAGACATTACTTTAATGACTAAGGTCCGTCTAGTCAAGGCTATGGTTTTTCCTGTGGTCATATATGGATGTGAGAGTTGGGCTGTGAAGAAAGTTGAGTGCTGAAGAATTGATGCTTTTGAACTGTGGTGTTGGAGAAGACTCTTGAGAGTCTCTTGGACTGCAAGGAGATCCAACCAGTCCATTCTGAAGGACATCAGCCCTGGGATTTCTTTGGAAGCAATGATGCTAAAGCTGAAGCTCTAATACGTTGGCCACCTCATGTGAAGAGTTAACTCATTGGAAAAGACTCTAATGCTGGGAGGGATT
>SJYV01002448.1:668103-717081 GCA_006410875.1 Neotragus pygmaeus | reverse complement strand
GTAAAGTGTAACAAAAGATGAAGATCTAATAAAGAAACCTGAAGACTAGAAATATTTAGGCAAAGACAGATAAACTCTTAATAATTCACAAAAAATACCATGGAATGGTCAGAGAAGTAGAAAGAGTGTCAAAGGAACATAGGTTTTTTGTTTGTTTGTTTTTGTTTTTTTGTTTTCCGCTGTCCCACTGTTCTTTTTTTTTTTTTAATTGTACTTTACAATACTCTATTGGCTTTGCCATTAACAGTGGTCAATTATTTCAATTATTTAAAAAGTTCAAGGAAGTTAAGGGTGAGTTAATATCAATTATATAATAGTAATAGAGGTATCTGTGATGATCCAAGAAATAGTGATGTCAATGGAGTGATGGCTATGGACATAAATGGAAAATGAGTGAAAATGAAAACAGAATCCAAAAACTTGAGGGATACATAGATATAATTTTTGGAATAGACTTTTACAGAAGATTTGAGAAAAGTTTTTGCTTCTCTATCTTGCCTTGAATTATTTTTGAAAGAGAAGAGGTGAAATAAATCAGCCAGAATGTGCTGAAAAGGACAAGGTTTATTCTCCCACCTGAAATAACAACAAAAGAAAAGCAGACAGAGTATATAGAATGATGGTCTACAAAACACTGAACATCAAAGGACAATGATTCCTGAGGCACAGGAGACAAAGCATTTGAGATCTACTATTGCCTCCGTTTCCTGCCTGGAGATAATTTCAGGAAATGGCACAGTGAAAAGGAGCCCTGGAAAATCCCAGCAAACTTTCTGTTTTCAAGAGATGATGCTGAGAATCCAAGGAAAGCAGGCAGCTCCTATTTTCAAGGCAGAGTACTAGTGAAGAAAGACCTGTATAGAGAACTTTAGAGATCTGTGGAAGATTTCCTCTGAGCCCTCAGCAGAACACTTATCTGTGATATGTTTGAGGAAACCACCAAAGACTAATGAAAATACCAGATGGAAAGATTAGAGGAAGCCCAGTGTTCATGTGGGGTTGGAAAGGAAAGGAAAGGGAAGTGAAGCCGCTCAGTTGTGTCCAACTCTTTGGGACCCCATGGACTGCAGCCTCCCAGGCTCCTCTGTCCCTAGGATTTTCCAGGTAAGAGTACTGGAGTGGGTTGCCAGTTGTTCTCCATGTGGGTTTGGAAACAGTGCTTAATCTAACCAGCCAGTCTGGAAAACTATGTAGTTCATGAAGTCATGACTAGAGTACCCATAAAGGCTTTATATCAGTAGTAAAGAAGAATTCATCTTTGCTCTTGTTTGATACATACTTTTTCAAAAAGCAGGATCCAAAGGAATCAAACTGTTTCTATGTTAACTTACCTATAACCAACATATATGACAATGTTAAGTAAGTGCTCATGAATATTTATATGAATATAGAAATATCTAGCATTCATAAACAAAAAATTCACAATGTCTGGCACCCATAATAAATGATTTGGGTTCAAAAAAGCATTAAAAATTAAGCCATAATGAGGATAAAAATCATTAAGACAAACTGACTCAGAAATACCACAGAAGATAGAGTTAGCAGTTAAAAAACACTATATGTTCAAAAGTTAAATAAAAGGTTGAATATGATAAGTAAAGATAAGAATGATATAAAAAGAAGACCTAAATCAAACATCTGGATATGAAACGACATGATTTGACATGAAAATGAACTCAGTAAGCTTAAAGGCAGCATAGACATTGCAGGTTAAATATTCATAAATTTTAAAACACTCTGATAAAAGTTATCCAAAATGATAACTGGAGATTTTTGAAAGAAATATAAGAGCATCAGTAAACTGTAGAGGAACTTCTGGTGACCAAATACACATGTAATTGAAGTCCCTTAGCTAGAATGGGGGCTAATATTTGCAGATAGAAGTTTTCTCCAAAAATGGCAAACTCACAAATAGAAAATATTAAAAGCAGCCAGAGCAAAAGACACAGTGCATACAAAAGAAGATTAAAAATAAAAATGACAACAAATTTCTCATTTAAAATGATGAAAATGAGAAGATAGTAGAGCAACTTCTTTAAACATCTGAAAGAAAAAAAATTGTCAGCCTAGAANTTTTTTTTTTTCGCTTCAACTGAGAACTGATATTTTTTCAGCAGTCCCTCTCCTAAGGGCTCCCAAACTTTTATTTCCTTCCCAGACTGCTGGAAGCACCAATCTGTGTTTCAGAGGCTCTAGATTTTTAATCTTGGCCCTGTGTGACCCCAGGATTCAGTAAATGTTCTGGGTGGAAGACCAGCCATTCCTCTACTCATTGAGATACCCCTTCAAGTCTCAGTTTCATTTTGTTGCTGTAATAAGTTAACACAAAGTTAGTGACTATGGACAACAGAAATTCATTATTTTACAGTTGAGAAAGTCAGAAGTTCAAAGGGAATCTCACTGGGCTAGAATCAAGGAGTTGGCAGGTTTGTGTTCCTTCTTGAGGTCCTAGGGGAGAATCTGTTCCCTTGACAGTTTTACTACTAGAGGCTGCCTACTTTCCTTGACTTACGGCTTCCTAACTCTAACCTTCAAAGTCAGAAAAGCATAGCATCTTCAGTTCTTTTCTCCACTTTTGCCTCCTCCTCCTTTTAAAAAGACCCTTTGATTACGTTGGATTGACCTGGAAAATCTCTGAGTCACCTAATTAGCAGCTTTAGTTACGTCTGTAACAGTAATTCCTCTCTGCCATGTATTATAAATTCGTGGATTCCACATATTAGGACATGAACATTTCAGGGTGGGGGAACCACTTTTCTGCCCGTCAATAGCACCCTTCTGTGGTAGATTATCAGTATTCTGCTTTGCTCCCAGAATTCTCAAGTGCCTCCAGGTAAAAACCACTGAAGTTGCAAAATTACCAACTTCTTTAGTTTTTGTTGCCTTCACACCTCTCTGCTGTTTTCAGACATGATTTTGGGACATTATCCAGCTTTTCTGGTTTTGGATGGGGATGGCTGTTTACATCTTTACTATATCCTACCTGAAAATGGAATAATAAATATTTTTAAAAATCAGTCAATATCCTTAGTCTATCAGGTCTGTCTTGGAGATTTTTGAAGCATGCTTTCCATGGGTGCATACAGCCACACTGTGGGCTTTTGAACTTCAATTCCAGCTAGCAAGTATGACAATTTAAAGATTGGAGTAAGGGAATGTTTGAGATTTGAGAAAATAACAGGATAGAGGAGGGAAAAGATTTAATTTACTCATTTTTATGTAAGGAAAGATTTGTAAACATAGAAGTGGTAATAATCACTGATATTTATGAACTATGCTAGGTGTTTTCATTCATGTTTATTAGTTTATTACAAAGTCCCAAGAAAGTAGCATTATCTCCATTATATAGATGAGTAAATTGAAGTTAGCGAAGCCAAGAAATTATTTTCTCAGGGAATCTCAGAGTTTCTCTGTTACAGACTGGTGGAGGACATTGAAACTGGGTCTTTTTGACTTAAGATAGAAATTCTTTCTGCTATACCAAACTTTTTCAGGCCTTAGTTGGACTTTATGACTGAGTCAGATCCTCATACTTAAGTTTTCTTTGTATGATGAAAACTTTATAGTACTAAAAGAATCTTTCATTTTAGCTAATTGACTAATTTTAAATGTCTCTTGTATTAGTTATCTATTGCTGCATAACACATTACGTAGCACTAGGGGTTTAAAATAGCAAACAATTAATATAGTTTTAGGTTGCTTAGCGGGGTGATTCTGGGTCAGGGTCTCTGATTAGGTTGTAGTCGTCCTGTCAGCCTAGGATGCATTTATCTGAAAGCTTGGTTTGTGTTGAAGAACTGCTTTCAAGAGGACTCACTCACATAGTTGTTGGTAGGAGACTAGTTCTTTATCACATGGGCCTCTTCACTGGGCTGCTTTAGTGTCCTTGCTACAAGTTAGCTGACTTCCAGCTAGACCAAGTAGTCCAAGGAACCTAGACAGATACAGTAAATGTTTTCATGGTTTAGCCTTATTTTGTGATTTCTGCATTGTCCTATTGGTTATACAGGGCTTCCCTGGTGACTCAGTAAAGAATTTGCCTACCAAGCAGGAGACCTGGGTTCAATCCCTGGGTCCAAAAGGTCTCCCAGAGAAAGAAACGGCAGCTCACTCCAGTGTTTCTGCCTTGGAAATCCCATGGACATAGCCTGGTGGGCTGCAGTCCATGCGGTCACAGAAGTGTCACAACATGGCTTAGTGACTAAACAACAGCAGTTGGTTACACAGTTAGACCTATTCACTGTGGGAGGGAACTGCACATATCCCGGAGGGCAAAGATCACTGGGGGCCATCTTGGAGGCTGGCCTACCACACATACTATGTAAAAAGGAAGGGAAAGATAAAAGATTATGGTTATGACACTTTATTTTATTAGTTCCAGGATCATGAGATTAAAAAAATTTTTTTTTTTACATTATGCCTACTAAATAACAAAAAGGGAACTTGAAAGCTCCCCACACTGGATGTATATATAAAGCTCTTAAGTACATAATAATTACTTTGTCTATTTAATTCATATTTCTTATCTTATGAAAGTCATACCTTATCTAAGACTAGAGTCTGACCCATATACATTACTATGTGACCTTAGACTAACTTGGTTTATAGTCTGAAGCTGCCCTTGTAGAAGAAAAGGTTCGGACATGATTTCTAAAGCTCCTTTCTAGGTATAAAATTCAGGTGACAAAAGATAAGTAGTGTGAATGCTTTCAAGATAGGAAGCTGAAAGACCAAAGCCTCCTTTCCATCTCATCTAATGGTCCTGTCTATCTTGAAATTAGTCCTCTTTGGATTTTATGACACTATTCCTAAAAACATTATACATATTCCTGTCGTCATGTTCTGCCAAGTCTGTACTGAACTTTTATGTTCATGCGCTTCCCCTTGGTGTGCTTTGGCAGTAGGTGTATAAAGATGATTGGAGAACACTTTGCTTTCCAGGGCTCCTAGTCTAGGAAAGGCAAACACATAAATAAATCCTTGACTGTAAAATCAGTAACTAGGACCCATAATGCCTGCTTTTATCCACGTGAAGCTTAATCTCAGTTATATCCTGTTTCTTGATTTGCTTTGGCCTGGTTTTCATAGTTGAGTATCTTAGTGTATTGCCATTACCCAGAAATCCCACATCTACCAGTTTGTCTTTTGAGCTGTTATTTTTACACCAGGTCAACCCTGATGTGTTTTCACTTTTGTTGTAGTTAGACCACTCTTTGCTACTTGGTTAAGGAAAGCCTTGCCTTCTGAAGACACTAGCTGGTTTTTAGGAAAGAGGAAAAGTAGTCCTTTGGATAAGTCTTGCTAGAAGATATTAGAAGTTATTAGAAGGTTCTCATTGGCAACATCAGAAAAATTAAAAGAATGAAAAGGGTGATATTGATGGAAAATGGGGCCTTATCAGTGTGGTGTGATTACCACAGATTTTTAAGGAAATGCTGAATGTCTCCTTTTTTTCTGAGTGGTCATCCTGTTCAATTTTATGACAGTGTCGAAAATGTTCATACTTGGTCTGTTTATGGCCTGAGAAAGTACACCGTATCTTTACCAATCTTGATAGGCTGTAAGAATGGGACAGGAAATGGTGCTTATGAGGAACCTACTAAGCCTAGGGCTTCTTGAGCCTAGAGGGTTCCATTAACTAGGTTACCAGAGGATGCAGATTAGGATAAAAGATTCTTAGCCTGATAGATCAGACTTCTCATAATTTAACGCATCATTTCTTCACACCCATCTTGACACAACAAAATAATAGTCCCTGTGAAATGATAGTCCCTGTGAAATTTTCCTTTGTGACTTTGTCTTTTTTCCTTTCAAATGCTTTTCCCCTAATAAACTCATTAATACTTCAAGACTCACCTTTAACATCATTTCATCTTTGAATCTTTCCCTTTGAGTGGGTCTCAGAATTTTGTGTATATAATACTATTATTTTAAAAATAATCTTTTATTCTCTTGCTAATGGATTTTGAAAATCCGTGATCAGTGTGTTAACTTTGGTATTCTCATTGACTCCCATATTTCCTGCAACATGGCTAATAAACATGGATTTGAAGAGTCAAAATTAAATGTGAATGAGTTTTATTATTGATAAAAAGAAGACTTGATACTACCCCTATGTTTTTCCTTTATGAATGGTTCACATTCCTCTTCTGTTGACTTCATTGAATTATATCTTCTCTCATTCTCTAATATATTTTCCATTTTTTTGTTTTGAACCAGTTGTTAAGGGAATATTAGTCATCACAACAGTTCTCTGAAGTAGATGGTATTTTTACTACTTTATGGATAAGGAAACTGAGACTTACCAGGAATTAAGTAGCTTGCCCAGGCTTTCATGGTTGGGGTCAGAAGTCAGTATTTTACATCATTAAATATAAATAAAACACACATGACTGCTCTTGTCTTATGTGCTGGGTATTTTCTCTTTGTCTCTCCAGATCTGCTCTACCTTTCTCTCTCCAACTCTGTATGCCCGACTAACTTGTACAGTCAGTGGGCTGTTTTATGACTTTAGTGCTGTTGCTTGTGAATCCAAATAAATAATAAACCAGTGTGGGGATAGAGGCAGAAGTCTACTATGTACCCCATTTAAACTTTGCATCCTACATATGTACCATCTTCAAGAAAATTTCAAGCCCAAATTGGTATTTATAACATTTACTACTTTCCATTCCAATTTAAGCATTAAAAACAAAGTTTTAATATTAAAATTTGATGTTTGTTATAGAATGCACACATGTATAAGGTAAACTTTATTTGTGATTTATATATGAAATTACAAACTGAGACCAGTAGTCCGCAAAGTCTGCATTCTCCTGACAGAAACATTGAGAGGTTCTAGGTGAATAGCGTTGTAAAATTGTTACTGATGCACTAGATAACAAATGCTTCATATATTTAAAGGGATATTAGCTGATTTGACTTATTTTGTTCAATAATGAGAAAATGTTTCTTTTGTGACGTTCTTAGAGGACCATATTACTGATAACGCACCATTTAAAGTCAAATCTAAGTATGTCGTTATCTTTCAACCTTCTGTTCTTATAAAACAAAAACTTAGAGTGAGCCTCATTGTTATTTAATATGAAAGTGATACTCCTTTGAAAAGAAAATATGTATGTGTATGTATATATAATTTTACTTAACCAGTCTGACTTTTAAATATAATCATTACATTTCATTGGCCCTAAACATTTTGTCTATTTTGTATTACTATAATCATCTCAACTCACATCGCATTAGTATAGTTACACTGGGTCCTCGGAATATATGAGTATCTGTAGCTTGATTTATAATGTTGCATTCTACTCAACTATAAAGCTGAAAGGGTGAGAATAGCACTGTAAATTTTATAAAAATCCTCTAGTCATCCTTAGGAATGAAAGTGTAATATATAAACAATAGTTAAAGAATGAAGGATGACAGTAAACTTGTCAGGTATTTGATATCAAAGTCAACACAATTTTTGATTCGTGTAGAGTAAGATTAGTAAGAATGAAGAAGATCTTAGGTTATGCTGGCCAGCAACTTACCAAGTGTACTGTCTCCCTGTTAAGTGATCCCTGAGCCTATTCTTAAATGTCTACCATGACTTAAACTCTCACAGTTGCTCTAGAAGTAAGCGAATTTCATATTTGAACAGCTCTGATTTTGAATTTTTCCATATGTTAATATCTGTTTCTTTGTAGCTGTTTTCTTGAACCTACCTGATTCTAGCCCTTTCTCATGATAACCTTTCTGTAATTTTTAAAGAGTTATATAACATATTGGAGATTACCAATGCATTAAACTATTAGCCTATATCTAGGCTAATATTTTTGTGTGTGTGCAGAATCTAGAATAAAGCTTCTGCTTCACTTTAAAAAATTTTTTTATTTATGTTTTAATTGAAGGATAAATGCTTTACAAAATTTTGTTGTTTTCTGTCAAACCTTAGCATGAATCAGCCATAGGTATACATGTATCCCCTCCCTTTTGAACCCCCTCCCATCTCCCGCCCCATCCCACCCCTCTAGGTTGATACAGAGCCCCTGTTTGAGTTTCCTGAGCCATACAGCGAATTCCTGTCGGCTGTCTATTTTACAGATGGTAATGTAAGTTTCCACATTACTCTTTGCATACATCTTACCCTCTTCTCTCTTCTCCCCATGTCTGTAAGTCTATTTTCTATGTCTGTTTCTCCTTTGCTGCCCTGTAAATGGATTCTTCAGTACCATTTTTCTAGATTACACATATATGCATTAGAGTATGATATTTATCTTTCTCTTGCTGACTTCACTCTGTATAATAGATTCTAGGTTCGTCCACCTCATTAGAACTGATTCAGTTATGTTCCTTTTTATGACTGAGTAGTATTCCATTGCGCATATGTACCACAACTTCTTTATCCATTCATCTGTCAATGGACGTCTAGGTTGCTTCTGTGTTCTAGCTGTTGTAAAGAGTACTGCAGTGAACAGTGGAATGCATGGGTCTTTTTCAATTTTGGTTTCCTTGGGGTATATGCATAGGAGTGGGATTGCTGGGTCATATGGTGGTTTTATTCCTAGTTTTTTAAGGAATCTCTATACCATCTTCCATAGTGGCTGTATCAATTTACATTCCCACCAACAGTGCAAGAGCATTCCCTTTTCTACACTCTCTCCAGCATGTATTGTTTGTAGACTTTTGATGAGGCCCTTCTGACCGGTGTGAGGTGATATCTCGTTGTAGTTTTGATTTGCATTTCTCTGATAATGAGAGATGTTGAGCATCTTTTCATGTGTTTGTTAGCCATCTGTATGTTGTCTTTGGAGAAATGTCTGTTTAGATCTTTTTCCCACTTTTTAATTGGCTTGTTTGTTTTTCAGGTATTGAGTTGTATGAGCTGCTTATATATTTTGGGAATTAATCCTTTGTCAGTTGTTTGATTTGCTATTATTTTCTCCCATTCTGAGGATTGTCTTTTTACCTTGCTTATAGTGTCCTTTGCTGTGGTTCACTTTTTATGGTTTGTTAAAAGATTGTTATGAAGTGGTATTTTAGATTCAGACCGGTCTGTGTCTGCTCAAAGTTACAGAAAGTAGGATGCTGCTGCAGCACTTACGCATCCTGTTCTGTTAAATAAATGCCAGGCAAAGCAGAAGCAGATGTTTCTTCATACTCTCATTGCCGACATTGGCAAGTTTTGCATAACAAGTGAATAGCTAACTCATCCTGATGTTACTCTTTTATTAATAGTCACTGTTGATGTTATATATTCTTGCCTTTAAGGGAAAAGAAGTTATAAGATTTGCTGATAGCCAAAATCTCATTCAGAAAAATGAAGCAGCCATACTTAGGTTTAGAACAGAGACATCAGTTTGCATTTTGACCTGTTCAGTGACTGTCTTCCAGCAAGGAATAGACAATTCTTCAAAATTATACACATTTTGCTAATTAGAAATCTCTTGGAGAATCTCACTGCCATTCATTTTCAGCTAGCATCAGGTATTTTGGGAAAGTGTGTCTGGATATTTCAACTCCTGTTTAAACAGAGTGTGGCCTTCCATGGTGGCTCAGTGGTAAAGAATCCTCTTGCCAGTGCAGGAGACATGGGTTCAATCCCTGAGTCAGAAAGATCTCCTGGAGAAGGAAATGGCAGCTCACTCCAACATTCTTGCCTGGAAAATCCTATGGACAGAGGAGTCTGGTGGGCTGCAGTCCATGAGGGCACAAAAGAGTTAGACACAACTTAGCAACTAAACAACAACTACTACAATATTTCCTCTGACTCTGCATTTATATAAAAGCAGTTGCTGGACAGTATTAACTGGTTGACTCTGATTAAAATGTTTCCTACTGCCTTTTTTTACGCTTCTGAATCAGTTTAAGTGAAGACTGTTATGAAATTGTGATGGAAATTTCTTAGCTTTGTTAGTCAGGATTTTCTTCATTCTGTGTAACCAAAGCAAAATACAGAAATAAGTTGCATGTGTAGCCTCTGATTAAAAAAAATGTTTTTTAAACAGCTTTAGTATTCTCAGACTATTGATATGTTTTTTAAGGATTAGACTGTCATTTTTTTTGTTTGACTGTGCATATATTTTCTTGGCTCAAAATTCAAAAAGTACAAAAGATAAAAAAGAAAATTTCCCGCCTTAATATCTTAATTACCTGATTCCCTCCTTCAGAGCTAATCACTACTATTATTATCTTTATTCTTAGTACTTTTCTTTTAAAAGTAGAACCCCCACAGTTTTCCTAACCTGATTTTTATCCTCCAAAGATCCTAAATATGATTATTTTATGGATTCCAAAAATAATGCTTTGGTTTAATTGAGAACAGTATATAAGTTGAGTACTTGATTGATTTTTACCTAATATTTTCTTAGCTACACTGTTCTGGGGGACTACAGATACTGGACAGTTGTTTAAGGTGGTTTGTATAAATAAATTATAATACAGTGACATGTCCAGCAGTAGAATTACAGGAATAAAGGAATGCTTAGTGATATTTTCTGGAAAGTACCGACAGGTGGAAGTGGGTCTGAAGCTGGGTTTTGAAAAATGAATTGTAACTTAGGCAGATGGGATTGGAGATGGAATTCCAGATAGAGGAGGAAGAGTAATAGAATGTTCAAAAGGTAAAAGCTGTTAATGGTCTAGATTGTTGAATGAACAATAAGGATTGGGAAGTAGTATGGTGAGAGCTGGAGCTAGACAGGTTGTGCATTTTGTGAAAGGTTTTAGCATAGTGCTAACTTAGATGGGGCCAGTTGGAACAACTGTAAACTCTTAATATAGGATTAGTGTTGAGAAGAACCACTTTGTTGACAGTATAGGGAGTAAAAGAACACGGTGACATTAGGAAGCAGGGAGAGTAGTGAGAAATGTATTATAATCTGGCCAAGAAATACGTGATGAGGTTATGAAAGCGGGAATGGAGAGGTAGGAGAGGTATTCAGGTATTAGGAGGTAGCATCAGTGAGAATTGAATTATTTTATTAGGAGACAAAATAGTTTAGTGGTTAAGACTTTGACATTGTATAGAACTTAGTCCCAGCTGTTTTTTTTTTTTTACCTTTTATCAGCTCTGTGACTTTGTATCAATTATAATTTTAATCAGTTTCCTTTCCTCATCTATTATAATGTAGTTGAAGCTTTAAGCAGCCTGCATTTAACTTTCTGAATTAATAGTTCCTTTCCATTCTCCCAGTAAAGCAGGCTTATTTGATGTTTATGGCAAGCTGTCAGTTTGTTAATCTTCCTAGATAAGTAAAACTAAATGATGAAATTAATCAGTTGGATAGGACTCATCATACTCATACTATATGATGCTATTTATATGAAGTGTCCAGAATAGACAAGTCCTTGGAGACAAAAAACAAGCTGGATGGGGAAAGAGGAGAACAGGGAGTGACTGCTAGTGAGTGTGGAGTTTGTTTTGGGGATGATGAAATCTTCTAAAATTGATGGTTAACACATCTATGTGTCACAACTCTGAATGTGATCAAAACCATTGAATCACATACTTTGAATTTTATGGTGTATGGATTTGAGGTAACAGGAAAACTCCACATCGCTTTTAAAAATACGGTTGATAGTTTTGTGTGTAAGTGTTTTACTGTATCTTAGAAATTGGCCTAAATGGCACTAACACATTGTTTTAAGTCACCCAAGTAATTTAGATGTGGTGTGAGCAAACATTTTACATAGTCATGAAAATACACAATAATAAAATGCTGAAATATGACTTTCATCCAATGATTCCCACTAATAAACTTGAATCACACAGGCCTTGGCACTACAGTAGAAATTTTTGTGTGTAATAATTGCCATTTTAATATTTCCTAGAAAGTCTTTGGACGTGATAGCTTCTTGTGTGTTAAAGAGCAACCTCTATTTGAAGAAATTGTGTGGCGTGGTTACAGAAATACCTCCTGTATCTGTAATTGCTGATGGATTAAAAATACTGATTATTTTGCCTTTGGCAATGGTACTATTTCTACTTGAAAGGGAATAATATGGAAGTCAAGAATAGTTTATTTAATATGTGTATGGGAGAGTTGCAGATATGAAGTTTAGGTATTTTACTATAGAATGTAGGTATGTTTTCTGGTTCCTCCCTCTCCTGTATATACTTTGATTTTAATTTTTATCAAGTCTGTCTATCTGGCCTTTGCCGCTGTGGCCCATTGATCTGTCCATCTGTCTGTTACAGTGCATATTGGGTACTTCCAGACGTATGAATTCAGTGATGCAAAGGACAGGAGGGCTGCAGCAGCAAAGGTAGGACAGAATCATTCCAAAGACAAGTTATTAAAGGATTATTAACATATGTATATGTGAGCACATATTGCTAGCAGCATCTAGTTACTTAAGGGCATACCATTTATCCTATAAATCGATACAGAAAGCCTGTTCTGACATGACAAATTTGACATGTCTGTTTATAAAGGGCACAGTTTTACTGTTTTTTAAGCCAGAAATTTACTTGGTATTCAGGCAACAAAGTAAATTGATATTTGCCACTATCTTTTAAAAAAATGATGAATAATAGAAATGATTAATTGGAAGATATTTATGATGCTTGCTTGAGATTCATGGACCAGGTTGACTTTCAGAAGCTATGACAACAGAAAATCCCATTTGTAAAACTGGCAGAAGAAGCAGAAAAGATAGATTGATCTGGCCATGCATATATATTTATGTATTAATATTATATATCTGATCCTATTTTGATGAAAATAATTAAATCCTGGTGGTTCTTTTAACTTATGTAAGGAACCTTAAGGATTTTTACTTAAAATATTGGTACCATTTACTCATTTGTATCCATTTATTTGCTAAATGATCACATTTGTAATAGCTGTTCCTGGCTTTTTTTGGGTAAATGTTGGATTAAAATGAGAGAGCAACAGCACTTTTATACTGAATCCTAAGAGGTAAATCACAGCCAAGTTATAAGAACTTAGGCAATACAGTGCAAACATTTGAAGAAAAAGACGTGAAAGGCTTATATATTGTGTAATATAGTAAAGTGTTGGATTGCTTATTTATTACTCTAGTATTGGTTGTAAAGTGAGATTTTTTAGGGATAACTGAATGATGCAGATATTTGCATCATTTTCTTTGCTGTTGTGCTTCCAAAAGAGAGGGGTTGTTTTTCTAGCAGGTAATTATAGCCCTTCTCAAGGCTTCCTGAGTGAAAAGGCAGATAAAAGTTGGCATTTGGATTTCAGTGAAGATTACAGATGTTCAAAATGACTTTAAAATGAAGATCTTAGATATTGGTAGCGTAAATTCTGGCCCCCAGAGTTAATAGTTACTTTAATAAACTCTATATGCTATATTGAAGAGATCTAGTATACTGTCACTTGAATGTGAAAATGTATTTTGAAGTGACATTTCATGGTATACTGTAGTAGAGATATCTTCAATCAGTAGTGTGAAGGTGTTTTGGTGTGTTTTTAAGATCTTCCCCACACACTCTGGGATTTTTTGATCTTAGAAACCTTTTTGGTTAACTTTTTAAAACTTTCATACCTTCTTTCAAATGTTTTTTAGGTATTTCGTGGTGTAAATTAAGTCACAAATTATTATATATCTTTTTGTATGGCATGAATATTAGTCATGAATCTATAGTTTCTTCAGAATTGTCAGACCTAGTAGTCCAACTAAGTATAAAGAAAAATAGCTCTGAATTTCAGAGACCTAAGTATGTTCTAATGTTGACTGCCACTATTGCCATTTCAAAAGTAACTTCTGCTTTTTGGTTTTCGCTTTTTTAAAATGCATGTTGGTAGAACCTTTACAAAATCTAGTTAATCTATGTCTTTATGAAAAGGCATTCTTAGTAAGGGGGTGAAGAGGAAACTGTTTAACTGTATCTAAATCATTGCTAAGATTTGATTTTTTAAAGTTGTGCTTGTTTATGCTTTTGTCAATAAACTTTACAACTGACACTATTAAGAATCCTAAAATTTCCATTAGTCTGATAAAGGAATATTACTTGGTTGTTTTAACATTTTTTTGAATTGCCGTTTCATATCCTTTGTGCCTTTTCTTATTGAGTTCTTAATATGATAGTTTTTGTAGTTCTTTTCATCTTTAATTTGTGGTTTAAAGTAATACTCACATATGATGACAGATAAGAAAGTAAAGAACTATTATGTCTTCATTTATACACCTGTTTCTTTTCATCACTCTTTGACATTATCTCTTTCCTCTTCCTTTTCTCACCTTTGTGGATCACAATTTATGCTAGCTAAATTTTTATATTATCAACGTTCTTTTGTCTTGTGATCATAACCAAGTCTTAGTTTGCTCATAGCTTGATTTTTAAAGTGACACCACTGAAAGTTTGTTTTTATGGTTGTATCACCGACAGTCCAAGTAGTCCAGTTTGTACCTGGGTCATATTTACACTTCTCCAGGAGCTGTCCATTTTGCTCTTCCCAGGATGCCCTTCCCACTAGACCTCTTGTAATCAGCCACGAACTTTTACATTCCGATTCTGTCCCTGTTTCTTGGATCTGTCTTTTTTCCTTAATACAATCTCACTTTATTGGACTATATCTTTAATTTAACTCCCATATACCTTTTCTCCACTGACTCTTATAATGTTTTCAGTTTGTCTTTAAACTTGGTTGCTAGATTGGCTAGTCAGGAAACTTCTAGATTGGGATGTTTATGAAAGATACTGCCTTCTACATTCATGGTTGCTAATCTAATACCAGTCTGCTTCCTATTTCTTGATGACTTTTTAAAAAAGTTTCAGCATTTTCTCTTTATCCTTTTGTTCTTAAGAGACATATAAATGTGAATCTCCTGATTAAGTGTGTTGGGCCCTTATTGGACTCTTTAAACTGAGATGCTTGTGTCCTTTTAAAACTTTAAGAAATTTTTAATATTGCTTTGGCAATTCTGTCCTCCTCTTGGAGTTCCTCCTGTTAGTTGATTGTTAAAAATAGTGAGTAGTGACTTAAGAAACTAAGATAAAATTATATAAGAATGATTTCAGAGAGGGTGCCTGTATAAGAGTGCTGACTCTTCAACTTTCACAAGGAATGTGGTAATGTCTAAAATGGAAAGGTAGTAACTATATGAGAGTAAGCATATTATTTAGGATAAATTTAAAAACAAGGAGAAACAGCTAAAAGAATTTTAAATGGTTGCCTCAAAGGATTGGGAATCAGTAGCACCTGGGATATGGCCAAGATGGTTGTTAAGCTTTGAGGTTACCATTAGCTTTTAAAACTGTGTACATATTCTAAAATTAAAAAAAAAATTAAGTGATTCAATGCAGTCCCATCATTAAAGGTCCACATTTAGTGATACTTCATTCTTTAAAATCCTCTCTGCAGATATATGTAAAAATGTTCTTAGTCCAAGCCTTCATGAAGGAAGATTCCAGTTGTATGTATCACATGGTTCTTTTTTAATTCTTAACCATTGAGCTGTGTATTTTGAGGATAATTAGCAAGAGAATGTACTGGAGATGTACATGACTTGTTACAGCTTACTTGTAAAACTTCCTTTAAATGATACAAGAGTATATATTTTTGTCTATTTCAGGATCATTTGCATTTATGATCTTTAAAGACATTTACAATTTCTTTATTTTCAGGTAGTTTTTCGTAAAAAAGCATTTGTAAGANTGACTTGTTACAGCTTACTTGTAAAACTTCCTTTAAATGATACAAGAGTATATATTTTTGTCTATTTCAGGATCATTTGCATTTATGATCTTTAAAGACATTTACAATTTCTTTATTTTCAGGTAGTTTTTCGTAAAAAAGCATTTGTAAGATGCTTTAAAAATTTATTTAAAATTTTTACAACTCAAAGTAAAAGCCCTATGATTTTTAAATAATCTCACATCTATATTCTACAAAATTTTGTGTACCACATATACATGTGTAGGTTTTGAATAAGCAATCAGTCAGTTGTAATCAAAATCCTACCACTTATCAATAGCTGTTTTGAGTTGCTGTGTTGGGAACAGAAGGATATTAGTTAAAAGAAATCACTTAAAGCACTAGGTCAGATACTATTTAAAAAAAAACAAACAGTAGTAGCCGGGAATGTACATGTGTGTCTTTTTTCTGATGCCTCCACATGGAGAAATAACTACATACAAGACTTCTTAATGAGAACCTACTGTGTAGCACAGAGAACTCTAATGTGTATATGTATGGCTGATTCACTTTGCTGGATAGCAGAAATTGACACAGCAGAGTAAAGCAACTATACGGCAATTTGAAAAACCAAAGACTTAACAATATTCATTTTGCGTTATAGAACTAATTTTTGTATGCCATCTTTAGATAGTTTGAAGATGGCTGTTAGTGTGAGAAGTGACAGTACATTGAAGTCACTCAGATGTTTTGTTTCTGTGTTCGGTGAAACACTCAGTATGTGCCGCATAGCTATGTGGAATGCTAATACTTTGGGCTTGACCATTGGAATCCAGAGGAGAGAATATGAGTAGATAACTTGGGATTGCTAAATAATCGTAATTATTTCTCACAGTTTCAGAGCTATGAAAAAAATAGTAAAATAGGATAAGGTGGTTTATATATAATCTTACTTTGTGGTTTAGATTAGCTCCATTATGCCAAGATAGTTTGGAATTGGAGTTACCTGGTTCTTGGCCTTGCCTTTTAGACATTTTCCCCCCTTGTAATGAGAATTTTTAAGATCTGTTCTCCTAGCAGCTTTCAGATATACAATATGAAATTAACTGCAGTCATCATGTTGTACATTATATCCCTGTGGTTTATTTCATTTTTTGAAAACTTCATTCTTTTTTTTTGGTGTCGATGGGTCTTCATAACTGTGTGCAAGCTTTCTCTAGTTGGGATGAGCAGGCTCAGAAGTTGTGGCTACTGGGCTTAGTTGCTCTGCTGCATGTGGAATCTTCCTGGACCAGGGATTGAATTCATGTCCCCTGCACTGCCAGATGGATTCTTATCCACCGCACCACCAAGGAAGTCCTAGTTTTTTCCCTGCTTCTAAGGGCAGTTAGGAGACTGAGATCCACCAAAATCTTGCTTGAATGGGGCCTCATGTAGTGGTGAAGATTTAAAAGAGTTAAAAGATCTAAAAAGTTTAAAGAGTTAAAAGATTTAAAAGATTGTTGTGTGACTTGGCTATTGTTCAGCTAGATGTTTGAAACTAGATAATGCTATTTAAAGTCATGAATTTGTTTTTCTGTTGTGAAAAAGAAGTTTTACATATTGTTTCTACTGTTCATGTAAATAATATCTCTTCCAACCCGTTTGGTTTGCATTTGAATTTTTACAGAAAAATTTAAGTGATTATACACAGTTTAGTATCCTTCCATTTATAGAAACATTTCTCATTCTCATTAAACTCTTGACATTCTGTAGAGGTGAAATCTTTGACTCTTCAAATTTGAGATGACATAGAAGTAATTTCCTTCATAAAATGCCTATACAAGGGCAAATGAAGAAGAGCAAAGTCAAATTTGAAATGTTATTGATGGGTGCTTGGCTGGGTGCATTCAGTAACAACTTTTGGTACATCAAGATTAAGTTTATAGTTCAGATGCATACCTCAGAAAACTTTCAAGCAAAGTATCATGGATCTACAGAATTAAAATAGTCAAAACTTGTCAGTGTTAAATTTTTTAAAAATAATATCAAAGGGTAGTGAGTAGAGTATGAACTTCTTGCTGAAATAATCTCCAGAAAGCACTTCAGTGGAAAAGTATCTCAAGAACATTACCCTCAACATCATCCCCACCGCCCCGCTTTTTTAAACCTTCCTTCTCCTGGTAGTTGCTTAGAAGTAAATATTCAAAACTGGAAACTTTGAGGATTAGTGTTATAATTTTTTCTCTATGCATATAGTGTTTAAGCTGTCTGAGAATTCTGTGATGGTCTTCCTCATCCTCCTAATCCTCTCCATAATTAGGAGGATGGAGTAGAAAGCCAGAAATTTTATTTCCAAGACTGTTTTGCATTTAGGGTTGTTTAGATGTGAAATAGTTGCTGCCAATTATTTATTAGATATGCGTGTGTGAGGTTTGAAGGAAGTTCATCTTTCTTCCTTTTTCTGACCCCCATCCCTCCCTGCTGCTTTTTTCTGGGTTGTGAAAATGTTGGATTTTTCTGCAGTAGCAGAAACGCAGCATCACATTATCCATTCTTCACCTTTCTATGTTATCAAGAGGCATTTGTAGCAAAGGCAGCAGGTAATACCACCTTGTTTCATGGTTATCTGGAGGCAGTTGTTGGCAGTGTCAGTGGTGACTCTTTGATCCCTTGGATCACAGTTAGCTGCCATTCTTGAATTTAGTAGCTCTATTGGTAGCTCAGTCAACAAAGAATCTGCCTGCAATGCTGGAAACCCAGCTTCAGTCCCTGGGCTAGGAAGATCCCTTGGAGAAGGACATGGCAAGCCACTCTGGTATTCTTGCTTGGAGAATCTCGTGGACTGAGGAGCCTGGTGGGCTACAGTCTGTAGGGTCCCAAAGAGTCAGACAGCAGTGAAGCAACTGAGCACACATGTGCACGTTGCTGGCTTACAGGAAGAGAGGCCCTTGTGCTTCAGCTGTCTAGTGTTCTGGGGTCATTCTTATAGACAGTCATAGCCGTACAGCCCCATTCTTCCAGTCCTTGCAGCTATTAAGTACCCAATTGCTCTTATTAACTCTCTCTTTCCTCAAAATATCTAGTGCTTTCTCCTCTGACACCTAATCCTGATTGATCAAAGTCAAGAGTGTCTTTTGGTGACAGGATCCTACTCTTTAATTTTGTATATGGTGCAGTGTAAGCTTTTGATACCTGGAGTATTTATTGTATGTCATTAACTGTTAATTGTATTGCAGGCTTTTAGTGACTCTTGGTATAAAGTTCTCAGCATTCTTACATACTTTTAAAGGGAAGACATTTATACCTGAATTATACATGATAATTTCTTAGAAGGAAATCAGGTATTTAATTAAATCTGAGAATTTGGAAATGAAACTTTTTACAGTTAGTGTGACCAGCTCAGAATGTTGCTTCCTTACATAGTTTGTATCAGTGCTTCTCAAATTTTAATGTGCATACAAGTGAGTAGATGTGGATTGGGATTTAGGATTCTGCATTCCTAACTCACTCTTGGGTGATTATGATTTTGTGGGACACATTTTTGAATTACTGGGTTGGCCAAAAAATTTGGATTGTTTCCTAACAAGAATGAACTTTCTGGCCAACCCAGTAGTAAGATCTGTACTACTGTAAATTAAGGAACATTTTACATTGCTAGTCATATGATGATAAAGTAGAAACAGATCTTTTCACCCTACTCCTAAACCAGTCCCTGGGGATATAATTCTTAGGGACAGTTTTCTAAACTTTTAAAATTGCACATTCAATATGTCATAGAAATTTACTTTAAAAAACCCACAAAAATGGAATATTGTGCATTGCTCGGGAACTTGCCCTTTTCATTCAGTGGTACCTCATAATATCCTTCCATTTCAGTGTTCATGGGTCTATTTTGTTTTTTAAATTGCTGCATAATATTTTAAGTGTGGATATAGCATAATTTATGGGCAGTCTTTGGGAGAATATAGCTTATCTTTGGGAGAATGTAGCTTATCTTTGCTTTATTCCTGTTACAAATAATGTACATGTCTACTTTCTTACTCTTACCCTTTTACAGTTGAAGATTTCTTTTGGATAGTTTCCTAAAAGTAAACTTTCTAGGTGCATTTTAAGTTTTGATCAGTTCTGCTAAACTATTGTTACACAGGTTTTAAGAGAGTTGTCATCTCAGTAACATGTTGTGGGCTGTTTCCCCACATCTTTGTTTCCAAATATTATAATTTTTTAAGATCTTGGCCATTGTGCTAGATTAAAAACAGTCTGTACTTATATTAAGGAGGCTGAATATTTCCTTTTTGGCCAGTTGTATTCTTCGAACTCATAAACTGCCTATTTTTTTGGATTATTTGTCTTTTATCGACATACATGTTTACTTACCTTTTATTGTAGGTGTTGCAAATATTTCTGTACAGAAGTTTTTGTACTTTATGGCTTTTAGGTTTCTATATTGCTTTAAAAGGCACATTAATAGCCTGTAAAAATTTAAATCGTCAGTAGCTGTCTTAAGGAGGTCTGACTCTGTGACCCCATGGACTGTGGAGCCTACCAGGCCTACCAGGCTCCTCAGTCCATGGGATTTTTCAGTCAAGAGTACTGGAGTGGGTTGCCATTTCTTTATCCAGGGGATCTTCCCTACCCAGGGATCGAACCCAAGTCTACTGCATTGCAGGTAGATGTTTCACTGTTTGAGCCACCTGGGAAGCCCTCTTAAGGAGGTCAGATTAAGCTGAATAGAAAAATAGAAGTGTGAGCCCATTCTTGTATAGGAAAATTGTCAAACTGAGTTTTGAAATGAAATCTGCAACCTGTTCTATTTCAGATCAAATTTTGAGATAAAGCTAGCCATTGTGGGGTCTTTTCTATGTATGATAATTGTTTTTTTTTTTTTTTTTTTAATTTTTGGCTGTTTCATCTTAGAGTACTGTTTTATATTATAAAACCCTTTCATCTAATATTTAGCTTTCCCCTAAAATAAGGATTATCTCTTGAGATTTTTTCAAAAATAGTTGCTTCTCCATAGTACTAATCCTAGGAATGTCATTCAATAGCTTGGTTGATCTGCCAGGAGATTCTGTCATACTCTAGAGTGTGGGCATGTCTGCATGTCTGCATACATCTAGAACTGCATGTTGGAATGCCAGGAAGCTTTCGGTAAATGGTACTGCCAAGATTTTCCCCTTTTGCATCCAGTCCCCTCCTCCACCTCTCCTCCCTTACTTTGCTTCTGATGTATTTAGCCTTGGATGTGGCTTGCACATCAGGTTTTTAAAGTGCTTCATATGATTCTAATGGGCTACCATAGTTGAGGACCATTTGATCAAAGAATAGAGGATGATAGTGCATAAAGTCAGCTGGGACAGTTGTCATATTGAGACCCACTTTTTAAAAATCCAGGAATGGAACTTTGGATATACTTTGAAAGTAAGCATTACTGCCGTAACCGTAGAATGTAATTTTCTTCAAATTAATAAAACACTAAGCCACTGTGTTCACATGAGAGTTGTACACATGCACTTCAGAGCCCTCATTGCGGGACTGTTCAGGGCATTAGTCTCTAATTCTGGCTGATAACTGCTATTGTCTGAGGAAACTGCAGGTTATAGTTGGGTGAAAAGTACACGTATCCATTTCCCATTCCAGACAGTTGAAACCACATTGCTGGTGCTGAAGTCATGTGTTGATATTTTTACATTTCCAGAGGAGATCCTAATATGTAGCCAGTATGGGAAAACCATTGTTTTAGAGCATTTATAACTAGAGATCATGTGAAATTTTAGATTGCCTTATTATCCTAAAGGTTAAGTATATTGCTGCAAGTATTATTTTTCTAATTATGGTGATTTTGCTCATTAACTGATTTTATTTGGCTTGTTTGTATCTTCTTCTTCTTTTTTTTTTTTTTTTAAAGAAACACCAATAAGAATTGGTGCTTTTGAACTGTGGTGTTGAAGACTCTTGAGAGTCCCTTGGACTGCAAGGAGATCCAACCAGTCGACCCTAAAGAGATCAGTCCTGAGTATTCATGGGAAGGACTGATGTTGAAGCTGAAACTGTAATACTTTGGCCATCTGATGCAAAGAGCTGAGTCATTTGAAAAGACCCTGATCCTGAGAAAGATTGAAGGCAGGAGAAGGGGACGACAGAGGATGAGATGGTTGGGTGGCATCACCAACTCAATGGACATGAGCTTGGGTAAACTCTGGGAGTTGGTGATGGACAGGGAGGTCTGGTGTTCTGCAGTCCATGGGGTCACAAAGAGTCAGACACGACTGAGGGAGTGAACTGAACTGAGTGGCCTCCAAGTCTATCCACGTTGCTGCAAATGTCAAAAATTCATTCGTTTTGTGCCTGAGTAATATTCCATTGCATGTATATACACCACATCTGCATCCATTCTTCTGTTGACGGATGCTTAGGTTGCTCCCATATCTTGTGAATTTCACGTACTGCTACTGTGACCATTGCAGTGCATGTATGTTTTTGAATTAGTGGGTATAAAAATACTCAGGAGTGTGATTGATGGGTTGTAAGGTATCATTGCACTTTTAATAGTCAGAATTCCATTATGAGTGCTCTGCTGCTGCTGCTAAGTCACTTCAGTCATGTCCGACTCTGTGCGACCCCATAGACGGCAGCCCACCAGGCTCCCACGTCCCTGGGATTCTCCAGGCAAGAATACTGGAGTGGGTTGCCATTTCCTTCTCCAGTGGGTGCTCTAGTACAAGTTAATTACTTTTATAACTTATATTTTAAATTTACATTTCAATTTGCATACACTAAATTTATACTTTTCAGTTCAGTCTCGGTCCTGTCTAACTCTTTGGGACCCCATGGATTGTAGCAGTCCCAGCTTCCCTGTTCATCACCATCAAGTCGGTGACGCCATCCAGTTGTCTCATCCTCTGTCATTCCCTTCTCCTCCTACCCTCAATCTTTCCCAGCATCAGGGTCTTTTCCAATGAGTTAGTTCTTTGCAACAGGTGGCCAAAGTATTGGAGCTTTAGCTTCAGTCCTTCCAATGAATATTCAGGACTGATTTCCTTTAGGATTGACTGGTTTGATCTCCTTGCAGTCCAAGGGACTCTCAAGAGTCTTCTCCAACACCACAGTTCAAAAGCATCAATTCTTAGGCACTCAGCTTTCTTTATGGTCCAGCTCTCACATCTGTACATGAGTACTGGAAAAACCATAGCTTTGATTAGAGGGACATTTGTTGGTAAAGTAATGTCTCTGCTTTTTAATATGCTGTCCAGCTTGGTCATAGCTTTTCTTCCAAGGAGCAAGCGGCTTTTAATTTCATGGCTGCAGTCACCATGTGCAGTAATTTTGGAGCCTAAGAAAATAAAGTCTTACTGTTTCCATTGTTTCCCCATCTATTTGCCAGAAAGTGATGGGACCGGATGCCATGGTCTTAGTTTTTTTGAATGTTGAGTTTTAAGCCAGCTTTTTCACTCTCATCTTTCACTTTCAGCAAGAGGCTCTTCAGTTTTTCTTAGGTTTCTGCCATAAGGGTGATATCATCTGGATATCTGAGGTTATTGCTATAAGACAATGTACATCCTTGACGTACTCCTTTCTCAGTTTGGAACCAGTCCATTGTTCATGTCCGGTTCTAACTCGTGCTTCTTGAGCTGCATACAGATTTCTCAGGAGGCAAGTAGAGTGGTCTGGTATTCCCATCTCTTGAAGAAATTTCCATACTTTGTTGTGATCCACACAGTCAAAGGCTTTAGCCTAGTTACTTTTAGGTATATAATTCCATGAGTTTCGACAAATGCCTAGAGAATATAAATTCCATCTCAGCCAGCTTACAGAACAGTTCCATTATCACCCTCTAAAAAGCTCCATTTTTATATCCTGTTTGTCCAAATCATACCACCCCCAACCCCTGGCAACTAGAAGATTTGTATACCATCCCTGTATTTTGCCTTTTCTACCTTGTCATAAAAATGGAATCTTGCAATAATGTGTAGCCATTTGAGTATAGCTTCTTTCACTTGGAGAAGGAAATGGCAACCCACTCCAGTATTCTTGCCTGGAGAATCCCATGGATGGAGGCGCCTGGTGGGCTACAGTCCACGGGGTCGCAAAGAGTCGGACATGACTTTCACTTCCTTTCACTTAGATTTGCATTTGAGATTCATTATGTACTGTTGTAACAGTAGTTCTTTGTTGGTGAGTAGTATTCCATCCAGTGGATGTACCACCATTTGTTTAAACATTCCCTAGTTGCAAAACGTTTACACTGTTCTCAGTTTTTATCAGGTACGAATAAAGGTGTTTTTTATATGTGTGTGTGTGTGTGTGTGTGTGTTTGTATGTGTATATATATATCTGGAGAGGAAATGGCAACCCACTCCAGTACTTGCCTGGAAAATCCCATGGACAGAGGGGCCTTGCAGGCTATAGTCAGTGGTTTGCATAGGATTGGACATGACTGAGCGACTGACACAGACACACAGACATCTTCATACAGGTTTTCGGGTGAACATAAGTTTTCGTTTCTCTTGGATAAATCCCTAATAGTCAGATTTTGGGGTTAAATATTATGTTTAGCTTTATAAGAAACCGTGAAACTCTTTTTGGTTGGCTGTTCTGGCTGTGCCGGGTCTTGGTTGCAACATGTGGGGTTTTCTGGTTGCAGCATGTGGATGAACTCTAGCTGTTGCCTGTGGGATCTCATTCCCTCATCAGGGATGGGACCTGGGTCCCCTGCATCAGGCGTGCAGAGTCGGCCACCGGGCCGGCAGAGGAGTCCTGTTCAGTCCTTGCTTGCATCCTGTTCGTGTTCAGTACAGCTTCTGGTTCCGCTTACTTTCTCTTGCTTTTCTGTCTTCAGTTTTGTTGACTTCGTTTTATTAATCCTTCTGNTTTTTTTTTTTTTTAAAGAAACACCAATAAGAATTGGTGCTTTTGAACTGTGGTGTTGAAGACTCTTGAGAGTCCCTTGGACTGCAAGGAGATCCAACCAGTCGACCCTAAAGAGATCAGTCCTGAGTATTCATGGGAAGGACTGATGTTGAAGCTGAAACTGTAATACTTTGGCCATCTGATGCAAAGAGCTGAGTCATTTGAAAAGACCCTGATCCTGAGAAAGATTGAAGGCAGGAGAAGGGGACGACAGAGGATGAGATGGTTGGGTGGCATCACCAACTCAATGGACATGAGCTTGGGTAAACTCTGGGAGTTGGTGATGGACAGGGAGGTCTGGTGTTCTGCAGTCCATGGGGTCACAAAGAGTCAGACACGACTGAGGGAGTGAACTGAACTGAGTGGCCTCCAAGTCTATCCACGTTGCTGCAAATGTCAAAAATTCATTCGTTTTGTGCCTGAGTAATATTCCATTGCATGTATATACACCACATCTGCATCCATTCTTCTGTTGACGGATGCTTAGGTTGCTCCCATATCTTGTGAATTTCACGTACTGCTACTGTGACCATTGCAGTGCATGTATGTTTTTGAATTAGTGGGTATAAAAATACTCAGGAGTGTGATTGATGGGTTGTAAGGTATCATTGCACTTTTAATAGTCAGAATTCCATTATGAGTGCTCTGCTGCTGCTGCTAAGTCACTTCAGTCATGTCCGACTCTGTGCGACCCCATAGACGGCAGCCCACCAGGCTCCCACGTCCCTGGGATTCTCCAGGCAAGAATACTGGAGTGGGTTGCCATTTCCTTCTCCAGTGGGTGCTGTAGTACAAGTTAATTACTTTTATAACTTATATTTTAAATTTACATTTCAATTTGCATACACTAAATTTATACTTTTCAGTTCAGTCTCGGTCCTGTCTAACTCTTTGGGACCCCATGGATTGTAGCAGTCCCAGCTTCCCTGTTCATCACCATCAAGTCGGTGACGCCATCCAGTTGTCTCATCCTCTGTCATTCCCTTCTCCTCCTACCCTCAATCTTTCCCAGCATCAGGGTCTTTTCCAATGAGTTAGTTCTTTGCAACAGGTGGCCAAAGTATTGGAGCTTTAGCTTCAGTCCTTCCAATGAATATTCAGGACTGATTTCCTTTAGGATTGACTGGTTTGATCTCCTTGCAGTCCAAGGGACTCTCAAGAGTCTTCTCCAACACCACAGTTCAAAAGCATCAATTCTTAGGCACTCAGCTTTCTTTATGGTCCAGCTCTCACATCTGTACATGAGTACTGGAAAAACCATAGCTTTGATTAGAGGGACATTTGTTGGTAAAGTAATGTCTCTGCTTTTTAATATGCTGTCCAGCTTGGTCATAGCTTTTCTTCCAAGGAGCAAGCGGCTTTTAATTTCATGGCTGCAGTCACCATGTGCAGTAATTTTGGAGCCTAAGAAAATAAAGTCTTACTGTTTCCATTGTTTCCCCATCTATTTGCCAGAAAGTGATGGGACCGGATGCCATGGTCTTAGTTTTTTTGAATGTTGAGTTTTAAGCCAGCTTTTTCACTCTCATCTTTCACTTTCAGCAAGAGGCTCTTCAGTTTTTCTTAGGTTTCTGCCATAAGGGTGATATCATCTGGATATCTGAGGTTATTGCTATAAGACAATGTACATCCTTGACGTACTCCTTTCTCAGTTTGGAACCAGTCCATTGTTCATGTCCGGTTCTAACTCGTGCTTCTTGAGCTGCATACAGATTTCTCAGGAGGCAAGTAGAGTGGTCTGGTATTCCCATCTCTTGAAGAAATTTCCATACTTTGTTGTGATCCACACAGTCAAAGGCTTTAGCCTAGTTACTTTTAGGTATATAATTCCATGAGTTTCGACAAATGCCTAGAGAATATAAATTCCATCTCAGCCAGCTTACAGAACAGTTCCATTATCACCCTCTAAAAAGCTCCATTTTTATATCCTGTTTGTCCAAATCATACCACCCCCAACCCCTGGCAACTAGAAGATTTGTATACCATCCCTGTATTTTGCCTTTTCTACCTTGTCATAAAAATGGAATCTTGCAATAATGTGTAGCCATTTGAGTATAGCTTCTTTCACTTGGAGAAGGAAATGGCAACCCACTCCAGTATTCTTGCCTGGAGAATCCCATGGATGGAGGCGCCTGGTGGGCTACAGTCCACGGGGTCGCAAAGAGTCGGACACGACTTTCACTTCCTTTCACTTAGATTTGCATTTGAGATTCATTATGTACTGTTGTAACAGTAGTTCTTTGTTGGTGAGTAGTATTCCATCCAGTGGATGTACCACCATTTGTTTAAACATTCCCTAGTTGCAAAACGTTTACACTGTTCTCAGTTTTTATCAGGTACGAATAAAGGTGTTTTTTATATGTGTGTGTGTGTGTGTGTGTGTGTGTTTGTATGTGTATATATATATCTGGAGAGGAAATGGCAACCCACTCCAGTACTTGCCTGGAAAATCCCATGGACAGAGGGGCCTTGCAGGCTATAGTCAGTGGTTTGCATAGGATTGGACATGACTGAGCGACTGACACAGACACACAGACATCTTCATACAGGTTTTCGGGTGAACATAAGTTTTCGTTTCTCTTGGATAAATCCCTAATAGTCAGATTTTGGGGTTAAATATTATGTTTAGCTTTATAAGAAACCGTGAAACTCTTTTTGGTTGGCTGTTCTGGCTGTGCCGGGTCTTGGTTGCAACATGTGGGGTTTTCTGGTTGCAGCATGTGGATGAACTCTAGCTGTTGCCTGTGGGATCTCATTCCCTCATCAGGGATGGGACCTGGGTCCCCTGCATCAGGCGTGCAGAGTCGGCCACCGGGCCGGCAGAGGAGTCCTGTTCAGTCCTTGCTTGCATCCTGTTCGTGTTCAGTACAGCTTCTGGTTCCGCTTACTTTCTCTTGCTTTTCTGTCTTCAGTTTTGTTGACTTCGTTTTATTAATCCTTCTGCTTGTGTTAGGTGTAGTTTGCACTTAAAAATTTTTTTTTAATCTTTCTTCATTTCTAATGTAAGCATTTAACACAATGAATTTCTTCCTAAACAGCATTAGCTACATTTCACAAATTTTGATGTTTTGTATTTTCGTATTCCTCAGTTCAAGATGTTTTCTAATTTTCGTCAAGACGTCCTCGTTGACCCTTGGGTTACTTAATAGAAGATGGTTTCTTTTCTTTTCTTTTTTAAGAAATGCCTTTTTTTTTTTTTTAACTTTATTTTACTTTACAATACTCTATTGGCTTTGCCATAGCATCGACATGAATCCACCACAGGTGTACACGAGCTCCTAATCCTGAATCGTCTGTTCAGTGGATTACTCAGAGAGGAGTTTTGAAATCTCTAAGTATAATTGTGGATTTGTCTGTTGTGCTTTCATTTCTGTCAGTTTTTGCTTCATTTATTATGGGACTTTATTGTTAGGTGCATGTCTTCTTGGTGACTTGACCTTTCTGCTGAGATTTCTCTTTATCACTGGTAAATTTTCCTGTTTTGAAGTTTACTTTGAGAAAAACAGCTGCTGCAGCTTTTGCTTGATTTGTGTTTTGCATAATACATCTATAAAAAAATTTACTTTTAGTCTCTGTATATCATTATATTGGGAAATGGGTTGTTATATAAACAATATATAGTTTTCCTTAAAAAAATTAAACTTTCTGTTTCTTGTCTTTTATTTTCATTTAGCAGCACAAAGATTTCTTTTTTTAATTAAAGCGTAATTGACATATGACATCAGTTTCTGGTATATAACATAATAATTTGGTATCTCTGTCTTTTAAGTGTTGTTTTTCATTTGTTTTTCACATTTAATATAATTATTGATGTGGTTGAATTTTGGTGTTTTATTTTTCTCTTTTGTCCTCCTTTTCTGCTTTCTTTTGGATTGAAATTTTAAAAATATTCAACTTTATATATGTATTGGTGCTTTTATCTCTCTCTTTTTAAGTGGTTGCCCTAGGCGTTATATACAAATATTTCACTTTGCAGTCTACTTAGAGTTAACATTTTCCCACTCCAAGTGAAACATAGAAACCTTATAGCTATATAGACAATGTTTGTATCTGAAACATAGCAACCTTATAGCTGTATAGATAATGTTTGTATCCGTCCCTTTGTATTGTAGAGTTGTCATGTGTGTTACATCGGTATGCATTTAACCTTTCCCCTCACCATAACATATGTAATTTTTGGTTTATATAACATTATAATTTTTGGTTTCAGCAGTTCTGTATATTTTCAGAAACATAAGAGGAGAAAAATAGACTATGATATTTACTCATTTGCCGTTTCTGTTGCTCTTCCCTTCCTGAAATTCTAGGTTACCCTCTGCTGCCATTCTCTTTCTATTTGGAGAACTTCTTTAGCAGTTCCTTTAGAACAGGTCTGCTGGCAATAGTTCTCTTGGTTTTCTTCTGTCTGAGAATATCCTTTGCTTCTATCCTGAACTATCCTTTAATTGAATATAGAATTTTAGGCTGGTAGCTTTTGATATTATCCCACAGGGCCCCAAGACTTCATACACACCCATATACACACACACACTCACTCACTCTTGTTATTGACATATCTTTGAGTTCACTGACTGCTCTCTCATCTCCTCTCTGCTCTTGAGCCCATCCAGTGATCTTAGAGTTTTTTAGTCCTAAAATTTTCCATTTGTTTCTTCTTCTTTTCTTTTCTTTTTTTTAATAATTTGAGCTTCTGTCTTAAGAATTTCTTTCATTCATTTTAAGGTGTTCACCCTTACCTAATGTGTCATGTTTTTAACAGATGCTTCAAAAGTCTTTGATAATTCTAAACTCTGGGTCATCTTGGGGTCAGACTCAGGTAATTGTCTTCTTCCTTGATAGTTGATCAGATTTTTGTTATTGTTCTTAGTTTCTGGTAGTTCTGTATTCTCTCCTGCATGTGTAGTATGTGAGATTCTGTGTCTTCTTAAAATCCTTTCAAAAATGGTAAGGATCTTTTATTTGTTTTAGTAAACAAGTCAACCCAGTTAGGTTCCACCTGGAGTTCTTTCTCACCTTATGTACAGGTTGATTGATTCCATTAGCTGTTCAGTTTTCTAAATCTTTCCTATGTTCACTTTGCCCCTCCCATTCCCACTAGGTTGATCTAGGATTTGGGCAGCGGTTTATATCATAGTTCTGTTCTGGAAACTTCTATTCTTTGGCTATTCCACACGTGCATTGCTTGCATTTGCGCTTAGGACTTGGTTCATCATAGAATTAGGAATCTGCTTCTGCATCTCTCTCCTTAGTGATTCCCTCTGTCTCCCAGAGGCCCTTTTCTTCATTCCTCTAGCTGAATGTATGGAGTTCTCTCAGTTTTAGTTTTCTGCCTGTCATGCCTTGAGGTGAAGTGGCAAGAGAAAAGCAGAAAATAGTAGGGATTCTCTCACACTTTTCACAACAGAGTTCTTCCTTGTTCCTCTGTTCAGAGCAGTGGGTTTCCCTGGGAGTTTTCTGTGGTCTGCAGTAGGATAGTTTCATGGCTGAGACTGGTCTCAGGCCAAGGTTGGGAGAAATAAATAAAGGAAAATGAGAAGTATTCTCTCTGACTTCTCCAGGGGCATTTGCCCTAGTCCTCTGACCAAGAAGGTGCGCCTGTCTGAGTTTTTGCCGATCATGCCTATTACACAGTTATGCCTGTTTGGCCCACCCTTGTGTCCAAGTCAGGAGATAAAACAAACAGGATACTCATTACCATCTTATTTGTTGTTCTTCCCTGTTCTTCCCAATCTACCTGCTGTTATTTAATTGTTAGAGGACTCTTGGTTGTATTTTGTGCAGAGTTTTTAGTTGTAATTGGTGGGAGGGAGATGCCAGGACCAAAAGTCAGATTGTTCTGTTTTTAAATAAAAATAAACATGATTAATGTGTAACTTTTATTTGACTAAAGGTACCCCTTTTAAGTGTATAGTTTGAGTTTTAATAAAGATTTTCCCTCATCATTACCAACCATCACATTTTTCAGTCCCTCAAATGCCCTTATGCCTTAGAGCTTTCTGTCATCCTCTCCTCATCCTGCCTTGAATTACCCTGTTGTGGAGGATATAAAAGATATTTAAACATATGTAAGTAATATTTTTAATATTCCTTTGGATTCTCCCACATGGAATAAATGAAGGAATATTAGATCCAGATTGTCCTAGGCTAGAATTTCCAATTATTGTACTTAATTAGAGGTATGATAGAGAAGGGGATGGCACCCCACTTCAGTACTCTTGGCTGGAAAATCCCATGGATGGATGAGCCTGGTGGGCTGCAGTCCATGGGGTCGCGAAGAGTCGGACACGACTGAGCGACCTCATTTTCACTTTCATGCACTGGAGAAGGAAGTGGCAACCCACTCCAGTGTTCTTGCCTGGAGAATCCCAGGGACAGGGGAGCCTGGTGGGCTGCCGGCTGTGGGGTCGCACAGAGTCGGACACGACTGAAGTGGCTTAGCAGCGGCAGCAGAGGTATGATATTGGGTAGTTTTTGTATACTCCTGGAGCCTACTCATAGTTCTCTCATATTTAGAATGGGAAGTGGGGATATTTCTCTTAGAGTGCTTTGGGGATTAGATAGGGCATATAAAGTACTGTGTTGTGCCTGTGTGCTCAGTCTCTATCCACGTCTGACTGGTTTTTGACCCTGTGGACTGTAGCCCACCAGGCTCCTCTGTCCATGGGATTTTCTAGGCAATAATACTGGAATGGGTTGCTATTTCCTCTCCAGGGGTTCTTACCTACCCAGGTATCAAACCCACCTCTCTTACGTCTCCTGCATTGGCAGGCAGATTCTTTACCACTGGCACCAACTGGGAAGTTCTTACAGAGGGTCTGGAATACAGCAGATGTACAATAAATGTTATTTTTCCATCACCTTTCCTTATATTCGGTGCACATAAATGACTTGAGCTAGCTGCACTGAGATAGTGACCCAAATATATTTATTTAGCATTGTGAAATATTCTCTGCCCTGAAGTGTAGATCACTGGCAAAATAGAGCTATTTTGGCATTTTGATGTGGTTTAGCCAAATTTTCCAGTAGTTTAGCCAAATTTTCCAATTCTTCTGGGGAAAANTCATGTTTTTAGTTTGGGAAATCCTTAGCTATTAATTTGTTTAATATTACTTTTTCTCCATTCTCTTGTTGCTTTCTAGAATTCCTGTTGGTTATATGTTGAAAATTCTAGATCTCTTTTCCACCTTTTAAAAAAATGCTTCTTCTGTACTTGTCTCTTTACTTTGGTCTGTGAAAGTTCTTCAGGTTTACCTTTAATTCACTAACTTGCTTTTCTTACCGCATCAGCTGTTTAGCCATCTTGGATTGTTTAACAGTATCCAACTTATTCATTTTAATAACTTTATTCTTGTTTTGTGGGTGCTATCTCTCTAGACTGATGTCAATAAATAAACTTAAGAGTTTAAAATATGTATTGGTATTTGTGTATCTTTCAGAGTATATTATTTTCAAATTGGTCACATTCTGGGCTATAATACATTCCAAGAAAAATTGATATGTCGCTTCTGTTTTCATACTTGCAAAAAACCTCAGAATCCAAAATTGAAATTATTAAAAGTTAGAACTAAATAATGGCAGGTCAGATGTGGAATGTGGCTGAAGAGGTACAGTGAAATTTATAGTCAGTATCTATAAAAAAAGATAAGTAGGGAGAAAACAAACTGAACCTTTGAAACAGGAAGTTAGAAAAGTATATAAAATAAACTCAGAGAGTAGAATAGTTATTTAAGATAAAAACAGCATTAGTGAACTAGGAAACAGAAATAAACTGATCTTTGAAATGGATAAAGGGAAATAAGAGAATGAGAAAACAAGACCTATGGAGAAAATATTTGCAAAAGATACCCATTACCTGAAATACATAAAGAATTCTTGGAACTCAGTAGTAGGATAAAGACCCAATTTTAAAGTGGGCAAAAATCTTAATACTTACCTTATCAGAGAAGATATACAGACGTCAAGTAAGCATATGAAGAGATATTTAACATCACATATCATCATTAGGGTACTGCTCATTAATATGGGATTGTTGAAATTACCATCATGCACCTTGGTTAGAGTGACGGAAATCCAGAAAACACCACCAAGTGCTGATGAGGATGTGGAGCAGCAGGAATTCTCATTCATTGCTGTTGGGAATGCAAAATGGTCCAGCCACCTTGCTTCCAGTTTGGAAGTTTCTTACCATATAATCCAGTCACACATCTTAATAGTTACCCAAATGAATTGAAAACTTGTGCCCACCAAAACCTGTACATGGGTATTCATAGCATCTGTATTCATAATTGCTAAAACTTGGAAGCAATGGAGATGTTCTGCAGTCGGTGAATGGATGAATGAACTGTGGCACATCCAGGCAATGGAATATATCATTGCTTAAACGAAGTGAGCTATCAAGCCATGAAAAGACATGAAGGAACCTTAAATGTGTATTGGTAAGTGGAAGAAACCAGTCTGGAAAAGTTGCATACTGTTTGATCCCAAGTGTATGACATTTGGAAAAGGCAAATTTATGTAAATAATGAAAAGATCAGTAATTGCCAGAGGTTAGAGGGATCCAAAAGAACCTTTTAGGCAGGGAAAGTGTTCTTTATGAAACTGTTAGGATAAGTATATGTCAAGTATACATTTATCTAAATGCATTGAATGTACAACACCAAACTTGACACCTAATGTAAACTGTGGGTGACAATGATGTGTCAGTGTAGGTTCATTGCATCAAATATCCCACTCTTAAGTGCAATGTTGACGGAGGGGGCGGTTGTGTGTGTGTGGTGGCAGGGTTATATAGGAAACCTCTGTACTTTGAACTTTGAGCTTAAAATTGCTCTTTAAAAGGTAAAGTTTATTTTGAAAAAGAGGGAAATAAATCATTGTAAATCATTGGCAAATGTGATTGGGGTAAGAGGAAGAGGCACAAATAAACAACATTGGAAATAATGTATAATTATGGTTAGAAAAATGTATTTAAAAAGTTTTAATTAATACTGTGTATACTACCACGGGGCTTCCCTGGTCTCAGGTGGTAAAGAATCTGCCTGCAACGCGGGAGACCCATGTTCCATCCCTGGGTCAGGAAGATCCCCTGGAGAAGGCAACCCACTCCAGTATTCTTACCTGGAAAATCCAACGGACTGAGGAGCCTGGTGCGTTACAGTCCATGTAGTCTCAAAGAGTCGGACACAACTGAGCGACTACACACTGACACCACTTTTACGATTACATTTGAAAGCTCAGAAAGGAAATTACCCATCTCCCAAATAAAAAAGTAGGAAGACAACTGTAGGAAAATGTAAATACACTACAAGATCTCTCTCCTTTCCCAAAAAGCACCAGATGATTTTATGTTCAAGTTCTATCTCAATAAACCTTTAAGGAGCTACTAGTTCCTACTGAAATTTATTTTAGAATGTAAAAAAAGATAAGGCATCATTATTTCATGTTAGCCAAATCAGAATAAATCTGGTTATGATATTTGACAAAGACAGCATAAGAAAACTACCTTTGTTATGAACATAGCTTTTTATTTCATAAATAAAAAATAATTGAAATAATAATGGTCTAGTAGGATTTCTCCTAAGAATGGGTCACCTTTAGGAAAAAACTTGTCTGTAGCATTTACTACTTTTAACAGGTTGATGAAGAGAAGCCAAAAGGAATTATAAATGTCAGCAGTGTATTAATAATACTGTGTATTTACCCCTGAGTCAGGAAAAAAAAACGTTTTTTGCAAACTAAGAAGGTAATTTCTTAGGTTAATAAAGGATATCAGCTAATAACCTATAGCAAAACAATACTTAATTTTTAAATATTAGAAATGTGCCAGTTAAAATCAGACAAGGTTATTGACAGTCACCATCATTTAAATGTATTTGGAGTTCTAATACATAAAATAATACATAGAAAATAAGTGGCATGAAGATTGGGGGATGGGAGGATTATGGATTTTTAAAAATTGTTTATGCTTTTTTGTATTCTGTGAATTTCTCTCAATAATTGCAGAAAAACTTTATAACAAAACAATTATTTAATTCAGAAAATAAACATTTATTTGTAATGAAAGCACTTTTCTGTAAAAAAGAAAGACTTCTCTGGCGGTCCAGTGGTTAAGACTCTGCGCTTCCAGTGCTAGAGGCGTGAATTTGATCCCTGATCGAGGACCTAAGATCACATGTGCTGCACAGCATGACCCAAAGAAAATAAAACATTAAAAATAATTCTTTTAATTAAAAAAGAAATTCATATAAGAGAAATTCTGTGAAGACAATATAATCATTGCCTAGGAGACTCAAGACAATCAATTGGTAAACTATTAATGTACATAGAAATTACCTAAGAATTTTTGTGAATGCCAATGTCTGGGCCCTTTTCCATTCCTACCTCTCCTCTCACCCCATTAATACCCTTGAAGAATGAAAAGAAACACAGAATTATAAGGAGGCTTAGCTTCAGTGACACTGTGTGTCTCCCAGTTCTTAAGTATAAAAGTGAAAGTTACTTGTATATAATACAATATTTAGGATCCCAGGAATCACAAGCAAAAATAGATAGTATGGCCAGTAAATTTTGTTACATAGCATTAAAAAAAATCTTGTTTCCCAGTTGGTGACACAAAATGAATTCAACTATTATTTCTATTCATATTGACACACTTTCTTAGCTTAGTAAAAATTGTGAAGTTTTCAATTTCTTCCTCTGTCTTTTCCATATACTAAGCATATCAATATTTCTTGTGTTTATTAGTGGGCTGTAGTCCCTGTCCTGGAGGAGGGAATCCATAGTCCAGCAACAGCAATATAGGTATAATTAGATTGTTAACAGTAATTCTTCTTACTTGCCTCCTGGACTTCTAGTCCACAGCTTAAACAGGTCTGTCCTGACCCTAAAAATGAGTGATTTATTCTTTTGAAAAATAAATTTCGGTGAAGGTGAGGAGGGCTTGTAGACAAGGGACCATTTTAACTTTCTGGTCTCTTGTCTTGTAGCAGTTTTGCAGACTTTTGCCATTTTCTTTCTTACCCAGCATTCTGCTTTTTAACTCTGCAGAATTCTTTCTTTTGTGTTTTACAAATTAAGTAGAATTTTCTTAATTCACTAGGCTCCTTCCCATGATCCTCCAGGTGAACAAATCAGAGAATCAGAAGTACAGCAATAACAAGTCTGTCTGTCTTTAAGGCCAACCTGTTCATCTGGGTTTTGATTCTGTCATAATTTTTGTGGGATGTTGCTTTCATTATTTCATTTGTTATCTTGAACTGTCTCCTTTTCTGGTATATCAGGGTTTTTAGTTGTAAGCAAACTGAGAAGTTAAGTGGAAAAGACATTACATATTGAGAATCAGCCGTGAAGTCTGAGTTCAGGAAAATGCCAAACTTTTAATGGAAGAGCTGTTAGGGGTGCTGTTGGCACAGACATCACAGCTTGTAGCATCAAATATTGAGTGTGTGACACCATGACTAGTAATTCTGCTATTGCAGTCTTTGAAAATTGAGTATCTCCTTACCTCTGATAGAGTAAATTTCTTGTTGAAGAACACTTGTGTCCGACTCTTCACTACCCATGTACTACAGTCCACCAGGCTCCTTTGTCCATGGGATACTGGAGTGGTTTGTCATTTCCTACTTCCGGGGATCTTCCAACCCATGGATCGAGCTAGAGTTGCTTGTGTAGAAAATAACTCACTAATCTTTCATTCCTAGTACTTAACACAATTCCTAACATATATAGTGTTTAGTAAATACTTTAAATTCAGCCCTTTCTAGCTTTTGTTTTTCTTCAGTAGAACTTTTATTTAACGTATAATAAAATACGTTAGGATTGACAAAATACGTTTGTCAGGAGTTTGAGACAAATCCACCTATCACCACCACCCTGTGCCAAATTAAGCTCCTTTACAGTTAGTAGCAAGTAACAAGTTGGTATCTTCTTTTCTGCAGCTCAGATTTCTTTTCTTATGGGTATGTTTTGTTAAATTTTAAAACTCATTGTAGTCAGTAATGTATAAGGTGAATGTTAGTTAATAAGTTAACTGGCCTGTCTGAAGTGAGGAGCAGTACAGGTGGCTGATGACTACTTTTAATGAACAGGTGTGATCAAAGAATCTTAAAAATGGATATCAGTCTTTGCCACCCTATGTTGCAAATAGCTTTCCACTTTTGATTCTGAAGCATTAACATCCATTTAGTAATTAAGTATGGGGGTTAGCTCTTGTACGTTATTGTGATAGTATGTAGTTTTCCTTAACCACATTAATAATAGTATATTGTTTCACAGTTAACTGCTAGAATGCGAAAGTAAAGTTGGTTTGTCAGATGGCAGACTTTTGTGATAGCATTCATCACTGTTCTACAGTATAGCAGAATTTTTCCTCTTCAAACAACTCAGGTGTTAGTGGGGAGCAGTGTATAGAAAGCAGCAAATGTATTATCTTATTATTGCTATTGTGGTTAGGAATTTATTGATGAGATAGCATTTGATTGGACTTAGAAGGTCAGGGGAATGTTAGAACCGGGGTATTACAGGTTCAGAAAATAGTTTTGGTATGGGGGTTGTTTAAGGAACATATGTTGAATGGTAATTGAGATTTACATGAATAGAGAGGAAATGATTGGATGTGTTTAGTGGAAAGTACATTTTGGAAGACCTTGAATGCTTAGCAAAACTAACAGTATGAGCTGATTGAAAGCAGGAAGACCAGTTGGAAGACTATTTCAATAATACAGATAAAAGAAAGATGTTGGCTTGACTTAGGTTGGTAACAGTTAATTGAAAGCAGAGTATTGATGGAAGAGACGTGAAGGAGTTTAACAAAAAACAGAGGAGACTGGAAAACTTCTGGGAATCATTCCATCCACTAAATTGAATAACAAAGAACATCTGATAATTAGTAAAACAGGAATTAGAGGGTTAAAACCCAAGAGAACATGGAAATCTAGACAAATGAGCCAGGTATACCAGTCTGCTATGCCCTAGAGGCATATGCTGATCCAGAAGAGGTAGCCAGGAGACTGAACTGTGGTTTTTGTTGGCCTTTGGTTAGTGGGGAAACAGAGTTCTCATCCCACCAAGAATGAGGATTAGGTAAACTAGCTCTCCTAAAGACTGAAGATAGTATTCAGGTCATCTGAGTGGCCCAGAAAACCTCAAGCCTTGAAGTTGAATTAAGATGGTTCCAGACTGTTAATGTACCCAGACACCTGACAGAACCAAGTATAAATTTTATCTAGGGAAAAGCAGCAAGGCCTCAAACTACTTCCTCAAATTGTTTTTTATAATTAAAGTATACTAACTTGAGATACTAGATATTAGAATTAGTCACACTAAATTAGTAAACTAAAATAGGTATGCTGTCATCAGGGAATTAGAATGTATGAGCTGTCATACAAATTTGGAAGAAAAAAAAAGCTTATTAAACAAAATAAGCAAAATTAATTCAGTGAATTAGTTTAACAGCTAAACAGGTTTAGTGTACTCTTAGATTGGTGCAAAAGTAATTGAAGTTTTGGATCCTGAATTGTAAATCATTGTAACTAGGCTCAAACACATGTTCGTATTTATTAATCAACATGGGAACGGTGACAATCAATGTCTTTTTGCCAATTGGAAATAAGTTTGTTTATTCCTATAGCATAAAACTCCATGTGTTAGGAGTTGACGAACTCTTGGAAAGCATTTTCTGCTTCCTGCTGGTTGTGGAAACATTTTCTCTGCAAAAACTTGTCAAGGTGCTTGAAGAAGTGGCTGTTGGTTGGTAAGACATCACGTAAATATGGCTGAGGCAAAACTGTGTAGCGCAGTTCGTTCTGTTTTGAAACCTTGGTTGTACGGCGTGTGATCATGCATTGCCATGGAGAAGAATTGGGCCCCTTCTGTTTACCAGTGCTGGCTGCAGGCGTTGCAGTTTTAGGTGCATCTCATTGATTTGCTGAGCATACATCTCAGATGTAATGGTTTCACCGGGCTTCAGAAAGCTGTAGTGGATCAGACTGGCAGTAGACCATTGAGCAGTGACCATGATCTATTTTTGGTGCAGGTTTGTCTTTGGGAAGTGCTTTGCGGCTTCTTCACTGTTCAGCCACTGATCTGGTTGTCACCTGTTGTATAAAATCCACTTTTCATCACACTTCACACTCAGATCAAGAAATGGTTTGTTGTTCTGTAGAATAAGGGAAGGCACTGCAAAATGATGATTTATAAGTCAGCTTATGAGGCACCCACTTACCATACTTTTTCACTTTTCCAGTTTGCTTCAAATGCCAAATGACCGTAGAATGATTGATGATTAGTTCTTTGGCAACTTATCCCATAGTTTTAAGAGGAACAATGTCAATGATGGCTCTCTCAGTTGGTCATTGTCACCTTCCAATGGCCAGTCACTGTATTCCTTATCTTCAAGGCTTTCATTTCCTTTGCATGACTTCTTGCACCACCACAGCACTGTACATTCCTTAGCAGTTCCTGGGTCAGATGCATTGTTAATATTGTGAGTTATAATTTTGAACTTGAATAAAATCACTCGAATTTTCTTTTTGTCTTAATTTCATTTCCACAGTGTAAAATACATATGAAAGAAATAGCAAGCAATAAGTCATGAGCAAAAAACATAAAGAACTGTGCATTAAATAAATGTGTAACATAACCACCTTTATTTAAGAATGTATTCCAATATCAAATTGCAAATTTCAGCAGTGCAAAATGCAATTACTTTTGCACCAACCTAATAGGAAATCAAAACACTATTCAGAATTATGCACACACGCTGACTGATGGAAAATACACAAGAGAAGAAACATAAAAGATACAACAAGAAGGTCTCCACTGAGTTTAGGAAAAGGAGAAAATAAGGCAGAGGTGATATTTGAAAGTTTAATGACTGATTTTTCTAGATTGGTAAGAAATTTTAACTGTTCCCATGCAAAATAATGTTCATTAGAAGGACTGATGTTGAAGCTGAAACTCCATTACTTTGGCCACCTGATGCGAAGAGCTGACTCATTGGAAAAGACCCTGATGCTGGGAAAGGTTCAAGGCAGGAGGAGAAGGGGACAGAAGAGGATGAGATGGTTGGATGGCATCACTGACTCCATGGACACGAGTTTGAGTAAACTCCGGGAGTTGGTGATGGACAGGGAGGCCTGGCGTGCTGCAGTCCATGGGGTTGCAAAGAGTTGGACACAACGGAGTGACTGAATTGAACTGACTGATGCATAATAAAATGCTGTTTTATTAATTCTGAGATGCCGTTTTTCACACCTTAGATATCTGTCTGAAATCTAAATGCATCTTTCAGTTGATGGCACCTTACAGTCCAACAAGATTGATAATTTGACTTATGTGAAAAATTGCCCATTTCACTTTCTGGTAAGATCATTAATTTTGGTGCCAAAGCATTTTATGAAATATGGTAAAAAGAAATCTACATTTTAAAACATCGTAGTAAACCTATAAACTTAAACAGACAATCATAAAAGCAGTAAGATACAAGAGAGATGACTTATAAAAAATGAAACTATGTGTGTATGTATATAATGTATGTAGAGGGAAAAATAGAAATTGAAAGTATATATTACATTCTTCCAGAGGATAGCTGACTTCCCAATACTAAAAGTGAAAGTGATGGTAGGATGATCCCTCAGTAGATGAAAGAAAATAAGTGCTAATCTAGAATACCATAATCATGGAAATGTGTTTAGAAACAGTGCTATCTTTTAAAATTAATATTAAAGTGGCTCTGTGTTGTACTTAGCATTTGTATTTTTTAAAGCCAATATTTCAGATTCTATCCATGTTTATTAAAGTTTCAAATATTCATAAGTGCTATTTAAGCAACTGTTAGAATGTTAAGGGAAAATAATTGTTGACTGCTACCTAATTTGTGCTAAAACATGTATAAATACATGTAAAGTGGATGTATAAGAATAGTAATGAGCTAAGCATTCATCTTAAGTCTCAAGTTAATGAGCTAGATATGTCAAATAGAAAAAAGAAGAGCAAAATAAATTCAGAGAGAATGTGTACAAGAAGAAATACTAGGGGAGACTTTAATGAAATGGAAAAGAAACAGTAAAAGGGATCAAGAAAACAAAAGATGAGATTAGTCAAGAAAAGAAAGCATGAATAACCAATATCAGTAATGAATGTACCTTTGAATCCTAAGATACTTAAAAAAAAAAAAGATACTGTTGACATTTTACATGAAATGGATAAATTCTTAGGAATTTGCAATTTACAAAAATTTACATAAGAAAGAGAAAACCCTTATGGGGTTATAACTGTGAAGTGAGACTTTCAATAAAATCCAAGTCCAGATCGGATACACTGGAAACTTTGACCAACATTTAATGAGACAGAAATTCTAACCTTATAATGTATAACTTTATATTCTTTTAGAAAACAGAAAAAGAATTTGCTCCACCTTCTTGAAGCTATCACAACCTTGATACTAAAGCCCAAAGGAAAATTACATGTCAGTTTCTATCAAATATTTTGGGAAACAAAAACCCCAAATATTTGCAAATTGAATCCGGTAGTACATGAAAAGAATTAATAATCCGGCAAGGCCAAGATTTATCCCAGAAATGCTAGGTTGGCTTAACTTGAAACAGTTAAATATGGTCACTTGAACAAATAAATGAGAATAATATTTCAGTAGATGCAGAGGAGCAGTTGCTAAAAATTAGCAATCATTCATGATTTTAAAAAACACCATTAGCAAAGAAGGCACAAAAGGAAACTTTCTTAATCTAAAAATCTGTNGAGCATTAAAATACAGGTGGCCAAAAGTCACACCAAACCCATAGACACCTCAAAACTCACTACTGGACATTTCATTCCACTCCAGAGAGAAGAGATCCAGCTCCACCCACCAGAACACTGACGCAAGCTTCCCTAACCAGGAAACCTTGACAAGCCACTCGTCCAACCCCACCCACAGGAACCTTCCACAATAAAGAGGAACTGTGGAAGAGTAACTTCCAGCACACAGAGAGGCCACCCCAAACACAGAAATCTAAATGAGATGAAAAGGCAGAGAAATATTCAGCAGGTGAAGGAACATGATAAAAGCCCACCAAACCAAACAAAATAGGAGGAGATAGGGAGTCTACCTGACAAAGAATTCAAAATAATGATAGGAAAAATGATCCAAAATCTTGAAAACAAAATGGAGTTACAAGTAAATAGTCTGGAGACAAGGACTGAAAAGATGCAAGAAAAGTTTAACAAGGACCTAGAAGAAATTAAAAAGAGACAATCAATAATGAATAATGCAATAACTGAGATCAAAAGCACTCTGGAGGGAACCGACATTAGAATAACTGAGACAGAAGATAGGATAAGTGAGGTGGAAGATAGAATGGTGGAAATAAATGAAGCAGAGANAAAAATTTATTTTTCAATTAGCAGCAATACAGTTGCATATCTTTGACCCAATAATTCCACTCCCAGGTATTCAGAGAAAAATAAGCATGTCTAAGTTGAAAGTTATATATAAATGTGTTCATAGCATTGTTACCCATACGAGCCACAAGCTACAAACAACTCAGGTGTCTATAGATAGGTAACTGTGGTATACTTATATAATTCAGGAATGAAAAGTAAAATAGTGCAACAACTGACTACATAGATGAATCTTAAAAACATTATATTTAATGAAAGGAAAACAAAAGGAAACTTTCTTAATCTAAAAATCTGTAAAAGCATCTGTAGGAGATATAGTTCATGATAAAATGTTGAAAATATTTCCCTTTTATATGGAGTTCAAGACATGGGTGTCTGTTATCTTTGCTCATATTCAACATTATACTGAAGGAGATCCTAGCCAGTAGTATACCAATAATAATAAAGTATAGTGGTTGTAAGGCAGATGCTAGACAGTTAATAAACACTGATATGAATGGTGTATATTATAAATCCAAAGGAATCTACAGATAAGTTGTTAAATGATTTTAGAATTATAAAAATTTATTTTTCAATTAGCAGCAATACAGTTGCATATCTTTGACCCAATAATTCCACTCCCAGGTATACATAGAAAAATAAGCATGTCTAAGTTGAAAGTTATATATAAATGTGTTCATAGCATTGTTACCCATACGAGCCACAAGCTACAAACAACTCAGGTGTCTATAGATAGGTAACTGTGGTATACTTATATAATTCAGGAATGAAAAGTAAAATAGTGCAACAACTGACTACATAGATGAATCTTAAAAACATTATATTTAATGAAAGGAAAACAAAAGGAAACTTTCTTAATCTAAAAATCTGTAAAAGCATCTGTAGGAGATATAGTTCATGATAAAACGTTGAAAATATTTCCCTTTTATATGGAGTTCAAGACATGGGTGTCTGTTATCTTTGCTCATATTCAACATTATACCGAAGGAGATCCTAGCCAGTAGTATACCAATAATAATAAAGTATAGTGGTTGTAAGGCAGATGCTAGACAGTTAATAAACACTGATATGAATGGTGTATATTATAAATCCAAAGGAATCTACAGATAAGTTGTTAAATGATTTTAGAATTATAAAAATTTATTTTTCAATTAGCAGCAATACAGTTGCATATCTTTGACCCAATAATTCCACTCCCAGGTATACATAGAAAAATAAGCATGTCTAAGTTGAAAGTTATATATAAATGTGTTCATAGCATTGTTACCCATACAAGCCACAAGCTACAAACAACTCAGGTGTCTATAGATAGGTAACTGTGATATACTTAAATAATTCAGGAATGAAAAGTAAAATACTGCAACAACTGACTACATAGATGAATCTTAAAAACATTATATTTAGTGAAAGGAAAACAAATTCAACAGAATACCTAGCCTCAATATGGTTCTGTTTATATGAAATTCAAAAACAGGCAAAAATAAGTTACGTTGTTTGAGGGTGGATATTTAGGTGGTAAAATGGAGTAGTGATTATCTCTTGGGGGAGAGCTTGTTACTGAAAAAGGTGTTTGGAGGGTTTCTAAAGGTACGCAATGTTCTAACTTCTGACCTGGATTGTATGATCCCCCCTCCCTCCATCACCTTATTCCCTGAATTCTTATCACATTTACTGTGATAGTGGCTTTTAAGAAAAACTTGTGACGACAAAATTATTGACATGGCAAACAATGATGCCAGTCATTTGGAATTCAAGAAGACGTACTAACCAGCTATATATATACTTCTATAACCAGACTTAGTTTTTAAGCGGTAATTGTTCCTGCCTTGAAATTTAATTCATATTACTTGGTATATTTCACATATTCAAGGAAAATGAAAAATTAAGATCTAAATATTCTGGAGAGTTGGCTGAATAAGTGCCAGTTTGCTTAACTTTATTTCTGAAAACATACTGAATGACTTCATTGGTGGTCCAGTGGCTAAGAATCCCCACTTCCAGTGCAAGAGGGCACAGGTTTGATGCCTGGTTGGGGAACTCAGATCCCACACAGCACACACATACTGAATGAACAGTAAGAACTGTAGGGTTAGGGTTTATAATCTCTACTGAAGACCCTCTCACGTTGCTCTTCTAACTTATTTTGCTGCGCTGCACAGCTTGCAGAATCCTAGTTTCCCAACCAGGGATCTAATGATGCTCCAGCAATGAAAGCATGAAGTCCTAACCCCTAGACCATCAGGGAATCCCCAGCCCTTCTAACAATCTTAATCTGGAAAAATCTAGGCCTTGTGAGAGATGGAGTGGGGATACTGTAATCATCATGACCTTGCCCCACTGAAGAAAGTCCAGACTGAAGGAAAAGAGCAACACTGCCATTCTATTTTTCTTTTCATCAATATGATTTTCTCAAAAGGATAGATTTTGTAGGAAAGGAAGGTAGTATTGTTTTATGATAATCTTTGCAGCTGTGTACTGGAGTCAGTGAAGCAGAGAGAAATATTTGTGTTAACTCATTAAGCAAGGTACTTGAATTAAATTGTCTTACATTGAATTAGTTCTCTTCATCTTGGTCTGTTTTGACCAGCAAGGATGTACATAAAAGCCAGCAAACAGAAGGAACTTTCAAATATGTAGTGACCCAGGTATACAAAGTCTGAGAAGTTAAGAATCCATGTATATTCTTGAGCATGAAAGTGAAAGTGAAGTTGCTCAGTAGTGTCCGACTCTTTGCGACCCCATGAACTGTAGCTTACCAGGCTTCTAAGTCCGTGAGATTTTCCAGGCAAGAGTACTGAAGTGGGTTGTCATTTCCTTTTCCAGGGGATCTTCCTGACTCAGGGATTGAACCTGGGCCTCCTGCATTGTAGGCAGATGCTTTACCCTTTAGTTTAGTTCAGTTCAGTCGCTCAGTCGTGTCCGACTCTTTGTGACCCCATGAATCGCAGCACGCCAGGCCTCCCTGTCCATCACCAACTCCCAGAGTTCACTCAGAGTCACGTCATTGAGTCACACCATTGAGTCAGTGATGCCATCCAGCCATCACATCATCTGACTCCTTTTCCTCCTGCCCCCAATCCCTCCCACCATCAGAGTCTTTTCCAATGAGTCAAGTAGTCCTTATAAAACTGTCATGATTAGCAGGTTGAAAAAAAAGCTTCTTTGTTCTTTTAAGAAGATTAAACTAAGCAATAGACTTTGAGATAAGGGATCAAAGATAAACTGATGAAATAACAGAGCAAGATAAAAGGAAGCTGACAGAACTAAGGGGGGTAAAAAAGGGACAAGCAGCAGTCTTGCAGAAGTTAACTTGTTATTGACCAGAGACACATTAATATGTCTTTTGTTACCTGAACGTTACTGACCGGAGACCTTTCAAGTATTCACTTGCATAACAACTTGCGGGCCACAAGTGTTTGTGCAAAAATCCGCTGGTCAGTGTATTGAAAGCATGTTGGCAATAGCCAGAAATAGAGCGGGTACTATGGAAAATGAAGACATGTAAGAGAAGAAAAGGACAAAGAAGGAATTAGTAGATGGTAGGCAAGGAGGACAAATGAAAAAGATTGGGTGTAAATCCAGCAGGTCTTAATAGCTAAAAGCTCTTGAAATAATTACTACCTGAATTGGCATTTCGAAAGAGAAAGTTAAATGCTAAGATCAACCCTATAGAACTATACTTCAAGAATGAAGAAACCTTGAATATATGTCAGTTGAAAAATGATTTGAATTATAAAATGAGAATTATTTTTACTAAAGACTTCAGTAACAACAGGTACCAGAAGAAATGGAGGTTGTCATGGGTAGGATTTTGGCTAAAATGAGCATTTGAATACAGGTAAACATTTTAGGGACTTCCCTGGTGGTTCGGTGGTTAAGAATCCACCTTGCAATGCAGGGGACATGGATTTGATCCCTGGTCACGTGCCACAGAGAACTGAGCCCTTGTGCTGCAGCTACTGACCTCTGGCAAGGCGGTGGAAGATCCTGCATGACACCGAAAAAGATCCACGTGCCGAAACTAAGGCCTGAGGCAGGCCAATAGATTCTTTAAAACCCAACGTCTTAATTATGTTTAAGTAATTAGGGCTGTCAGGCTTAGGAAATAGAAAGCAGTTTTTACTGTTCTCGAAAGAAAAGCTATATAGTGTAAAAACAATGTAATTAGTGAAAAAATTATGTAAAATGGTAATCAACTGGGAAGAGTTCTGGGAAGTTCCAACCTAAACTACAGAGTAAAGTGTAGGATATTATATAAGGACAATCAAATTATTATTTACAGTTGGCAAAATTGGTTTAAATACCCATTTTAAGGTATGTTCTATAAAAATAAATTAGACTTCAATATCTTTCCAAATAACCGTAGTAAAGTCTTTGGTGGACAGAGCATGTGATGAATANATTATATAAGGACAATCAAATTATTATTTACAGTTGGCAAAATTGGTTTAAATACCCATTTTAAGGTATGTTCTATAAAAATAAATTAGACTTCAATATCTTTCCAAATAACCGTAGTAAAGTCTTTGGTGGACAGAGCATGTGATGAATAAAAATAAAAACAAATTTTAAAATGTTACATTTCTGTAAAATGGAGCTTAATTAAATGAAAATTTCTTGGCCTGCCTGCTATGACCAGCAACATGAGTTGATTTTTTAGTTCTCCATTCTGTTTACCTGGGCTGTATTTGAAAGTTATTTGCCTTCTGGAATGGACCGAAAAGTATAAACTATAATATATTGCTATCTTTAAGAAATATTCCTAAATAAATTCAGATTTATTATTAATTATCTCTTTATTCTCTAAAAAGAAATTGAACGCGTATAGATACTAGGGCTACGATAGTAATAAAATAGTCCTCATGGGGTTTACGTTCTAGTAGGAAAAACATAAAATAGTGATTACAGGAATGGCCAATCCACTCCAGTATTCTTGCCTGGAGAATTCCATGGACAGAGGAGCCTGGTGAGCTATAGCTTACAGGGTTACAAAGAGTTGGACACAACTGAGCTACTTTCACTTTATCTTTCGCAGGAAAAACATAAATAGTGATTACAGAGTTAGTAATGTGATTTGTTACACAGGAGTACAAAATACTGTGAGGATATAATACAAGGGAGCCTTACCTAATTTGAAGAGAAGGAACTGTCAAAGATGATTTGTTTAAGGAGATGAGGTTTAAATTGATAGGTAGAAGAAAGTGTTTCAGTAGTTGAACCACCCTTCAGTAGTGGCTATCCATTTGGCTTAAAATTAAATGGAACCCCTGCTTTCTTCTTACTGCACAAAAATAATTTCCATGTAAATCAACAGTTTTAATGAATACAGTTTAAAGGAAAGGCCTAAATCATGAGTGAATTTCTATAGTCTTTGCATATAGAAATAATTTTTAAGAATTTTATGAAATCCATAAATCACAACAGTGTTGCATGGTAAATTCACCTACAGAAAAATTAAAATTGGCAGTTAAACACCATTAAACAATATTGAGAGGCAAGTTAGAAACTGGGAAGAAAGCAGTCCATAAAACAAAGGATTACTCTTCATTTACTCGCTGAACTCCTAAACTAATAGCAGCATCTTGACAGAAGAATATATTCAGCTTCACTAATAAAGAAATACAAGTATAGATATATTCCCCCCCCATCAGATGGGGCAGGATATTAATCTAGGATTGTTTGTATGTGGAACATCTCTAAATATCTTTCAGTATAAGGTTGGTTAAGTATATTATAGTATATACCTACAGAGAAATATTATGCAACAGTGAAAAATAACGTAGCCTCATACTCATGGAGAGAGGTGGTGTTACATATGATTTAGTGAAGAAAGCAGGTAATAAGCCTAGAATATGAGATTATATCAAATGTGCACGTCTGTTTCTATTTGCATAGAATGCTATCTAGACTGTTCACTGAAGTATTGGTTGTTAATTTTCAAGTTTTGGATGACTGGAGTTTGTGTTTTCTTGTGTCCACAAATTTTTTTTTTTAATAAAAAATGGATTAATTGGTATACTTATTCATATTTAGTGTTTTCTTCATACGTTTCAACTTTTCAGATAAAACTTAGGTGTTTTTCAAAGATAACTTTTGTAGAAAAGCATTTGATTTATCTGCTCTATATATTTTGATTGGCTGAATAATCAGAGACAACTTCATATGTGTTCCCCTTTTATATTAATAATATGTTGACATTTTGATTGATAACATGACCATTTCATTGAAACATAATTGTAGTCAAAGCATTTATAAAAGGATATATATTTGTCTTTAGAGAGTGATGGTGGTTCTCATGAGTGATGTTCTGGGATGCAGTAAATGCTTTGACACAATGCCTGAACAAGACTTTCATGAAAACTATTGGGAAACTCTTTTGAGTATTGATAATTTTTTATCAATCAAGAACATTGAAGTTATTTAAGCCTGTACTTAAAAAGTAAATTGATCAGATTCCATGTTAACATTTCTGCTGATTAAATTGAAAGTTTTTTCTTTAATCTGTTGCTTTTCCGTTTAGAATATTAAGATATTTCAGGAGACCAAAGACCATGTCTTAACTGGATTAATGGGAAACATTGTGCTAAGTATTTACCCCTATCTTCTGTCAAGAAGTTTACAGTTTAGTTGAAACTCTCTAACTAGTACTTGCAATACTATGCTGTTGATATCTTAGTGAACTACTTTTGTAAATATAGATACATACTTTATATGAAAAAAATCAATATATAGATTATTTGATATAAAAACTTTAAAATTCCATATATATGTGTCAGTATGCTGTATTGGTGTTTTTCTTTCTGGCTTATTTCACTCTGTATAATAGGCTCCAGTTTCATCCATCTCATTAGAACTGATTCAAATTTATTCTTTTTAATGGCAGAGTAATACTCCATTGTGTATATATGCCACAGCTTGCTTATCCATTCATCTGTTGATGGACATCTAGGTTGTTTCCATGTCCTGGCTATTATAAACAGTGCTGCGATGAACATTGGGGTACATGTGTCTCTTTCAATTCTGGTTTCCTTGGTGTGTATGCCCAGCAGTGGGATTGCTGGGTCATAAGGCAGTTCTATTTGCAATTTTT
>SJYV01002448.1:610624-667827 GCA_006410875.1 Neotragus pygmaeus | reverse complement strand
GGTGGGAGGTGGGAGGGGGATTCAGGATTGGGAGCTTGTGTACACCTGTGGTGGATTCATGTCGATTCGATGTATGGCAAACCCAATAGAGTATTGTAAAGTCAAATTAAAAAAATAATAACAAATAAAGAAAGAAAGAAAGAAAAAAAAAACTTTAAAGGTATATTTTTTTGTTTCCTCCTTCTTCCCCTACCCTAATAAATTAATTATTTTCAAAGAATATTTAGAAAGCAAGTCTTTTGTAGAAATAGACATGTGTAGTAGTTTAATTTTTAAATGAGTTGTGGGGTAAAGTATGCCTTGTAGGTAGTTTAGTTGCTAATATATTTAAACTGGCAGAACTAAAATTATTAATAAAATTAATTCATTGGTATAAAATATAGCCTAGCCTCTTAAAAGACACTCTTCATAAGGTACCATTAGAAATAATACAACTTTTATTCTTAGATTTTAGTTTTAGTTCTGTTAATATACTAATATCTTAACTTCTCAGGGTAAAAACAAAGTAAAAAATGTTAAAATAGCAAAAATTCGATCTGTTTACCTATACATATACTTCTATTTGCTATAGTTTGTAGCCATACAACACATTTTCTCTGAGCAAGAAAGGATATGGTTTTGGTTTAGTTCACTTCATTGCTTTTCCCTATAGAAAATCAGGTTTTTCAGAGCTCTAACAGTGTACTGTTGCAGGGCTCTCATCCTTTCTGTTTAAATAATGCAGGTACTTTGATGGAAACCTGGAGAAGCTCTTTGCTGAGTGTCATGTAATTAATCCAAGTAAAAAGTCTCGAACACGCCAGATGAATACAAGGTCATCAGCACAGGATATGCCTTGTCAGATCTGCTACTTGAACTACCCTAACTCGGTGAGTATCTGGTAGTTTAAGGCCAGCACTGCTGAATCTCTACTTCAGAGGATAAATTGACTTTTCATTATTTCAACAAAAGCAGTTCTGGGAGTCTGGGATTGTAGCAAAGCAGTAACCTATCCATATATTAAGAATAAAGAGTGAGAGCTTGTCTCTCAGCCCCTCCCCATCCCCATTTGCTTTTTAAAGCTGCAATTTGTCCAAGTTGTCATTACACACCTAAGTCTTTTTATTTTACCTTTATTGGAGAATTGTATAATAGGTAGGCAGCAAATAGAATTATTTTTATCCAAATTAAAATAGATTTAAAACTTAAGTTTTTAGAATGTCCAAAACACTTCCAAAATGGCTTTAATGCTATTTCACCAGAGAGTTTTCAGGACTCTTCTTAACAGAAGATTTTCACACGTACAGATCCATCCCAACAGCGATTCTTCAGTATGTGTATTCCTCCTAAAACCTACTGTATTTACTTTAATTATCTGGTGAAGAAATGTTATGCTTAAATAAACACAGTCTTCCTATGAACGCACTTTATTAGTAACCATAGGAAAATTACATTTGTGGCCAAAAAAATGTATTTAGTTACTCAGAATTCACCTCTTAAAGATGTTTAAAGACATCTAAGGATAATTTAATTCTATAACAATTATAACCATCTTGTTCATATTCTCTACTGTAATAGTTAAGCAGCTTTTTCTAGTAATTAGTATATACCAGATCTTTGTTGCTAGTATTATATATTTTAACATATTGGAGGTTTTTTGTTATTAATCTTAGAATTTGACATGTGTATCTTTAAACATTCTCATTTGAAGGAAATTAGTTTGTTCGCACACACAAGCGCTTAGAAGAGTTTTAAAAGAAAATTATATGCTCCTAGAGAAGTGGAAAATCAGAGTTAAAATAATTTAGTAGGAGCATTTCCCTGGTGGTCCAGTGCTTAAGACTCCTCATTCCCAGTGCAGGGGGCACAGGTTTGATCCGTGGTCAGGGAACTAAGTTTCCATATGTCGCATGGTGTGGCCCAAAAAATAAATCAGTTGATTAAATTTAAAATTTTCAGTGAAAAAATTTTAGTAGCTAAAATACTAAATTGAATTTCCAGATTCTCAAGTCATTCTTAATTTATTTAAAAAAAAAAAATTTTTTTTTGGCCTTACCATGCGGCATGCAGGATCTTATTTTCCTGACCAGGAATCAAATCCTTGTTCCCTACAGTGGAAGCATGGAATTTTAACCTCTGGAGTGCCAGGGGAAGTACCCCATATTCTCAGTCACAGCTGTAATACTAGCTTTTTGGCTTTGGGTAATAAATGATTTAATCTGGCTGAGTCTCAGTTTTTTTAATCTTTCAAATAAATTGAATAAAATATTGTTTCAGATCTCTGTCAGCCTAAAACTATTCATTTCCCTCTACCTAAATCACAATCCCAACTTAAGTATTTAAAAAGAACAATCAGCACTGCTATTAAAAATACATTAGTTTTGTGTTTTGACCATTTTATTATCTTTCTTTAACAGATTCTCTTTGCCAGTTGACATCTGTATAGTGTATGTAGTTTATAAATGGTTCTATGAGGTAATACTAAGACTCAAAAAGTTTCTTCTGGATTATATAAGGTTTCCTTTTTCCTTGGCATTTCCCTTCCTGTTCTCTTATAGCCAGCTTTTCTTTAGTATAAACTTTAAATGTAAGTACTGAAGCTAGCTGCTCACAAATAACCACTATAACTTTCTCAATGCCCTTGGTATTGTCTGACAGTCTGAACAAATTAGAATTGAAAATCATAAGTAGATATTTGCAGTGTGGATTGTGCTGTACTTATAACTGATAGTGGAGGAAACACTCTTCATTTATTCAGACTCGGCACTATTCTAAATGTTAGAAACAATGGAGAATGAAGGCATAATTTACAGGTTAACTGAGCAAATAAGTAAAATGACATAGAAAAAATGGTAAGAGCTTTGGTAGGGCATGGTACTGAGGGAACATATTGGAGAGACACTTAACCCAGTTTTGGATCAGGGAGACTTCCCACTGACATTGACATTTGAATTAACCTCTGAAGGTGTGGTAGGTAGGGCAACAGGGAGTATAGCAATACAGGGAGTATAGCAACCAGAGAAAGAAAATGCAATACTAAGAATGGTAAACAGTGGTAGCTTCAGAGAAGGTAATTGAAAGGTGAGTTTGGAATTAGCAACAAGAAATTGACTGATGATCCTGAAAAGTAATTTTAAGTATTATGGTAAGATGGGAAACCAAACTACATGAGCTAAAGAGTCATTGACTTGAAGGTGGGAAAGGAAGGGGAGGCAATAAACATAAATTACTCTTTCAAAGGAAGTTTGGCTATGTAAGTGACAGGGCAAGAAAGCAAACAGCAACATTGGTTGGAAAGTAAGTTAAAAGTGTTATGGAAACTGCCAGGTGTCATGGTGCAACTAGGACTTCTTAGTTTCTAATAAAGGATGATTGTATCAGTTTTGCAAGTGACTGTCACCTGAGATTATTTATTCAGGCTTTATTAATTGGATGAATGGTTACTTTACTTACATTATTTACCTAACTCCCATGTATCAATTTCCACTCTTCTTCAAACACTGATAACTTGCCTTTTATTATTGTTTATCTTCAATACCTTTATCCTTCTAAAAAGCAACTTTGCTTTGTATAGTGCCACATGAAAACAGGTTTTTAAGTAAATACTTCTGACAGCTTAGTTTATAAACTTGATACTTTGGAGCTATTTTGGGTGGTCTCTTCTTTAAAAACAATTTCCTGAGATTTTGGAACACTCTTTTAAGTTTAGAGATTCCTCCTCTGTCCCCCTACCCACTTGTGTTGTGTCCAGTTCAGGAATTTCTTAGCCTTGGCAACAGTTACCTTCTATAATAATATTATTTTCAATCAAAGCATAAGATTTAGCTCTACTAGGAAATATAGCTTGAGCTATCATATCTTTTTTATGAAGTAAATCATTTTATACTTTCTAAGAATAAGGTATATTAAGTAGATAAAAGCAAAATTGAAGATTGTGAGAGTTGCCACCCTCTTTTTGCTTTTACCTTTGGACATGTTTGTGTGATTTATTTTTCTGATTTATATTGTTTAGTCTTGTTATATGTTTAATTAAAAAAGTTATTGGAAAGGGGAAAAAAACCTTTGTTTTTGTCTTTTTATGTTATCTTAAAAGAGTCCTGGTGTAAAAGTCCCCCAAAGCAGAGGTGTTACCTATAGAGATCACTGAGTAACCATTGTGACCTTTAATCTGTCAGTCTTTGTAAAAAAAGAGGAAAGCACATGAGGGTGTGTTTTTGTTTTTAGGTTATGAATAAAACATTTTAGAATTACTGATAATGACTTTATTTCCCAGATCTTTTGTTTTTGGATGAGAATATTGATTTCCCAAATAAATATTTATCTTCACTTATTTTGTGACTCGGGTAGAACCATTTTCACTCTGTGAATAGTAACATATTTTAACTTTTCCATGTTATTTTGTCTGTAAAACTAGTATCAGGACTCTGAACTTTTTCTTTCCTAGCTACTTTCCAAGCATATTTTATATAGTTGGTATGCTATAATATTGCATCTTATTTGCATTTATATTGCATAAGCAACATCAGACATTTTGTAAGTATATTTCAAATAACAGCTAATTAGGAAATCTTATAGAATTTAAAATGCCACTTTAATAAGAGCCACAAAATGAATAAAAGAGCTAGGAATAAACTTGGCAAGAAATATGAAAGACCTATATGAAGGAAAGTGGAGATAAATGAATGACAAGTATTTGGAAAGATAGAATATTAGTAAAATAAAGCAGAGAATAGGTTGATGAGGGTAGAGAGGAAGCTAGTCTTACCAAATTCAGAAATAGGCAGCAGTACAGTAAAGCAGAATAGAGTCGAGTATTGTTTAGTTGCTTAGTCATGTCCGACTCTTTGCCACCCCATGGACTGTAGCCTGCCAGGCTCCTCTGTCCATGAGATTTCCCAAGCAAGAACTGGAGTGGGTTACCATTTTCTTCTCTAGGGAATCTTCGTGACCCAGGGATCAAACGTGGATCTCTTGAATTGGCAGGCAGATTCGTTATCAATGAGCCACCAGAGAAGCCAGAGTCAAGTATATTTGTGGAGAATTTAATATACAACAGAGACGGCATTTCCTTTAAGAAGGGTTATTTAATAAATGGTGTTGGAACAACTCGATAGCCATCTGGAAACTTAGATTTCTGCCTTACTCCTTATATCAAAATTATTCTGGTAGTCCAGAAGTTAAGAATCTGCCTGCCAGTTTAGGGGACACAGATTTGATCCATGGTCTGGGAAGATTCCACATGCCATGAGGCAACTAAGTCTGTGAGCTGCAACTACTGGAGCTCTCGCACCCTAGAACCCGTGCTCCGCAACAAGAGAAGCCACCGCATTGAGAAGTCCATGTAGTGCAACTAGGGTAGCCCTGGCTTGCTGCAACTAGAGATGCCCGTGCTCAGCAACAAAAGACCCAGTGCAGTCCCCCCCGCCCCCTCAAAAAAATCACAACTTTTAATTTTTTTTCCAGGTTTAAAATTTTATTTGCACATATTGAAACAAAATAATCTTTTAACTAGTTTTTCCTTTGTATGTCTTTTATTTTTTTAATTGAAGGATGATTGCTTTACAGAATTTTGTTGTTTTCTGTCAAACTTCAACATGAATCAGCCACAGATATACATATATCCCCTTCCATTTGAATCTCCCTCCCATCTCCTGCCCCATCCCACCCCTCTAGATTGATACAGAGCCCCTGTTTGAGTTTCCTGAGTTATATAGCAGATTTCCTGTTAGCTGTCTATTTTACATATGGTAATGTAAATTTCCATGTTACTCTTTCCATACATCTCTCCCTCTCCTCCCCTCTCCCCATGTCCGTAAGTCTGTCACAACTTTTTTTAACTTAAGAAGAAACTAATTTAGAGGCCATGAATTCTAAAGCTGATAAATTTTGCTGTATGTGAATGAAGAGGTTCTGCACAGTAGCAAAATGTATTGAAACTGGGAGAAAATATTTTCCACACTTATAAACAGGCATTTTCTAAATAAGTGAAAACAGTAAAACATTTAGAAAAAATGCCCGGAGGAAAATTTAGAAAAAATGCCCAGAGGAAAATTTGGCAAAATAGGTGAAGAAAATACACAGAAAAATATACAGCCTTAAATCTTGTTTCAAATTTTTAAGCTTCACTCAAAAGAAGAAATTAAAATCAAAACTATTGGTAGTTAGTTCATTTTCACCTGTTACTGGCAAAAATCAAGGAGTTTAAGTGTTTTGGCATGGGTGTGAGGTTTTCTTCAGTACTGTAAATTGCAACAACCTCTTTGTAATAATCGAAATGTATACTGTTAGAATTTCACTTGTACAAATTTTTACTGATATACATTCATTTGATTGCAAAGATAATAGTAATAAAGAAAACCAAGATACAGAAGAAAGTTTGTGATAACTTCTACCATATATTGGAAATAGTGATTACTTCTGGGTAGAGAAGTAGAGGACAAGGTAGAGGAAAAAAAAAAGGAGATAAGGGAGACTTTTTTTTTTAACATAAACTCATATTGTTAAATAATTGTCTTTATAGCCTATATTCAGAGAAGGCAGTGGCACCCCACTCTAGTACTCTTTCCTGGAAAATCCTGTGGACGGAGGAGCCCGGTAGGCTGCAGTCCATGGGGTCACTAGGAGTCGGATATGACTGAGCGACTTCACTTTCACTTTTCACAAGGAAATGGCAACCCACTCCAATGTTCTTGTCTGGAGAATCCCGGGGATGGGGGAGCCTAGTGGGCTGCCATCTCTGGGGTCGCACAGAGTCGGACACAACTGAAGCGACTTAGCAGCAGCAGCATAGCCTTTATTATATTAATTTAAAAAGAGTTAGGTAGTAAATATAGTAAAATGTTTTTAAAGTAAAACATGATAACCATGTTTGTCTTTTGAAAATGTAGTCCTCTACACTCTTAATATTACTTAAGGTACCTGCTTTTAATATCCCATTATAGAATATAATAAGGTTAATTTAACGAGCCATCCAATTGAAAGTATTTCAAATCATATAGGTAGTATAACATTAGGCCAAAATGTTACTATTGTTATTCTTATTATTCAAGTATTACTACTATTCTGAAGAAGTATTTTGGTTTCCATGAAGTTTTATTTTCTAGGTTATTTCTAGTATATTTCTAGGTATATTCCAGTGCAGCTCCGTGAAGTGTGGTATCCATGTGACATTTTAGAAATAACACCATTGGGAGCTCCCTGGTAGTCCAGTGGTTAAGACTTGGTGCTTTCACTGCTGTGGGCCTGGGTTCAATTACTGGTTGGGGAACTAAGATCCTGCAAACCAAGCAAGCAGTATTGCCAAAAAATAATAATAAAGTAGCAGCTTTATTGAGATGTAATTCACATACCATACAACTTATTTAAAATGATCTTAAGCTTAGTCACAGAGTTGTGTTGCCATCACCACAATTTATTTTCAAACATTTTAATAATCCCTCAAAGACCATTATCCTTGTATAGTCACTTCCCATTCCCCTCAAGCTTGTTAGCCTTAGGCAACCACAAATCTACAAGTGAAATCAAACAATATGTGGTGTTTTGTGATTGGTTTATTTTACTTAGCAGGTTTTCAAGGTTTGTCCGCATTAAAGTACGTGCTTTACTGCTTTTTATGGTGGAATAATTTTCTGTTACATGGATATTCCACATTTTGCTTATTCATCAGTTGATAGACATTGGATTTGTTTCCACTTTGGAGTTATTGTAGCTAATGCTGCTGTGAACATTTGTGTACAAATTTTTATGTGGGTATACACCTAGCAGTGGAGTTGCTGAATCATTTGTTAATAACTTTTAATTTCTTGAGAAACTGCCAATGTTTTCCAAAATTCCTGTACATTCCTACTAGCAGTGTTTGAGGGTTCTGATTTCTCCATATCCTTGTCAGCACTTTTATTGTGTCTTTTTGATTATAACTGTCCTAGTGGGTGTGAAGTAGTGTTTCATTGTGGCTTTGATTTACCTTTCCCTGATGATTAAGGATATTGGGCATCTTTTCATATGCTTATTGGTACTTGTGTGCCCTTCCTAAAAATTATAAATATCTAATGTAGATTCATCTCTCATTGTTTTGTGTTTAATGAATTGTGTGTATAGATTTTGCCCTTTAGAAATTTGTTTTAGGAGCCCCTTTAGTCCTGTCAAATTGGACATTGATCTGATTGAATCTTACTGAGTCACTATAGTGATTCTTCCGATAATTTCTTTTGAAAGTCCATATATTATTTTTGTTGCAGTATTTCACTGGCCTTGAATGTGGACATAAGTTTTGTATGCAGTGCTGGAGTGAATATTTAACTACCAAAATAATGGAAGAAGGCATGGGACAGGTAAAGATGCCAGTTTGTTCTTGAGTTTTTGTTGAATTTCTTTTAAGTGTTTAGACTGTTACACAAATATAAACAGGTAAAGCATTTTGGGTTGTGAATTACATTTGGCTCTTTTTTCTAGGTTAAAGCAACTAAAAGATAATTGAGATTTTTTTTTTTCCTGTTTACAATATGATATTCCAGTTAAAAATCCAGTGCAGGTAATGTTTTCTTAGCAAGCATTAACATTTGTTTTTATCCGGCTAAACTTGTTGAGAATTTTTGTTGTATCTCATGCCTTTGCCAGTTAAGTTTAATATTGAAAAACCAGTTGTTTGGGTTAGCAATTTTAGTTGCTTTATAGTGACAAATACTCACGTACAGGTTTCTTTTAAAAGAAAGGAAATGATTAAGGTCCTATAAATGTTAAGGTATCGTCAGAACCTAGCAAAGTTCCTGGCAGTGGTAAACATTTAGTAAATATTTGTTGAATGAAGACATAGTTTAAATTTCGATCTTTTCCAGACTATTTCGTGTCCTGCTCATGGTTGTGATATCTTAGTGGATGACAACACAGTTATGTAAGTACTTGTGATAGATTCTGCATGTTGAATATATATTAGTTAATTAAGCCAAATTAATTTTTGCTCAACACCACACCAGAGGTGAACATTTAAAGTCTGGAGAGACTTTCTAACCTACATTCCTTTGTAGTACACAAGCCTGTTTGTAGCCTGGTTAAATGCCCAGTCAGTATTTTGTTAAGTTGGCAATGCGTGATAGCTAGATTTCAGTGAACTTTGCAGTTGGAGAATAGGTTATGTCAATGTGTCAGTTGATCTTCTGAGAAGCAGAGCCAAGACATAGTTAAAAAAGAAGGCGCTTTATTACGGATAGCATCTATGTAGGATAAATAGGAGGAGTAGACAGACATGATACAGTTCTGACACCTGTTGAGAAAGAAGGAAGAAGGATTCAGTAGGAAGAGACTAAGACTGTGTGCAGCTGTGAGAGTCTCTTGTCAGCCCTGTTGGGAACGCCAGTGTGTAGATTTCCCACAGAGGAATGCTTCAGGCAGCAGAAGCAGCCAGGCCCTGGCACCAGTGTCAAGCCTAGCCTCTCACTGGGAGCTAAGCAGTGGGATGTGGCCTCATCTGGAACACTGCTACGAATCTCAAAGGCACTGCAGCTGGAGGCTGTTGGCCAACTACTGGCCTTGTGAAAGGTTCGCTTTGGAAGGAGAGAAAGAAACTTGAAGAAAGAGGTATAATTTAGCTCCTGTACATGGGATAAAATCCGGAGTTGCTTAATTCCTGAGTCAGTGCTGTTTTTATAACCTCAGGCAGCCTAATTGATTTTAGTCTAGGAAGATAAATAGATTGAGGGCCTGAATGATCCACAGACAAATTTTATAATTAGTTCTGGATTATTGCCTGTATAGAAAGGTATGTCTGCATTTAAGCACTGGGATTTGAGAGTAATAAGAGTAAAAGCAGCCATGGGTTTTAGTGAGCAAATTCTTAACCTAATGAAGCCATAAATTGACTTAACCAGCACAGTTTATAAAGCCACTGATTCCGCTTTATTAATCCCAACCTACTTTGGTTTACTAAAATACATTTACTCTTGTCAGCTTGTCTTTCAGTAAATCTTATTTCCATTAACCATGTATGGTCTTAAAGTACCACCATCCTGCCAGTTGTCTTTATCTTGTCCTCTGATACTTTAATTCTTTGTATTCTTTCATCAGTACAGGTCACTGTATCTTTTCATTCATTCCACAAACATTTACTGGGAGCCTATTTTATTAGCACATATACACAAGAGAGCAAATTAAGAAACATTTCCTTTCCCCAAGAGGTTCCTAATAATAAATACATAGTTTACCGTTGATGCATGCATGTTTGCCAAATCGTTTCAGTTGTGTCCGACTTTTTACAACCCTATGGACTGTACCCCTCCAGGCTCCTCTGTCCATAGGGTTTCCCAGGCAAGAATACTGGAATAGGTTGCCATCCCCTTCTCCAGGGGATCTTCCCAATCCAGGAATTGAACCCCTGTCTGTTGTGCCTCCTGCATTAGCAGGCAGGTTCTTTACCACCACTGCCACCTGGGAAGCCCATTTTGTGTGTAAATGTATGTATAAAGTACAGTTACAGAGAAACACATTACCTAAAGNTATCTTGCCTTTTCCCGTGGCTAACATTGCAGATGAATCCTTGCTGTGCTTTCTTATTTAAATCTGAAAATGTCTTAGAATCTTCAAAATAACATTCCAGGTAGCACTATCAGTAATCTCAGTTGGAAATATAGATGAGCCCTCCTTGCTTTCTTGGCCTTAAAATTCTTAATGTTGACAGAGTAAAGCCCAGAGTGAGTTGAGGCTTAGAAACATCTAACAAATATCAAAAGGAAAGTTTCTGAGGATATATCAGTTAGGAAGAAAATGTGTTAATCATTGACCAGTAGATAGGGAGAAGAGGCATCTTTAGGCTTATTTGTGAGTAGGATAATTATTGGTGAGAGAGGATTATTAATCCAGCTGGGGGACAGTTAATGTCTCTTGACTCAGGTGAACTATGGTCTGGGTTACTTTAAAAACTTTGAGATGCAATCAGTGAGCCACTGTTGGTTGTTTCTGAGTACTGTGGAAAATAGAAAGGCACCTAACATTGGGAGCAGACAGTGTAATTCCAAATTTCCAGAATTTCTGATTCCACAAATTGCATATGAACCATAGTTTGTTAGTTTGTTTAGTTTTTCTCTTATGTGAAATTCCAGAATCAAACGGTATTGTTAGGATGATGAATTATGGAATGTTTGGTAGATTTCAGCAAGGTATTTCATTGTGGACTGAAGTTTGTAGCCTAGGCTGTGAACTACAGATGGAGATGTTTGGGAGTACAGGTAATAGATTAGTGTCTTCCTAGTGGAATGGTTTAAGGTTTGCTGAAAGGCTTTGTCCACATCTTTTTTTATTCACGTAAACTATATACTGCTTTTCTGTTCAGTTATACTGATGATTTTCTTGAATTAATATAAAAATTTTGTATACATTTTGGGGTTACATCAAAGAGATATTGAATATATAAACCATTTTAATCTTAAAGATTTGACAGGCTGGAATAATAAATTCAGTTTAACAAGATTTATATTAAGTTCAAAATTCTTCTAAAAAGGTCATCGTTAAAAAGATTCTGAGGATAAGAATTCACTAATTAAGAGCATGGGTCTCAATTGGCAGAAGGGCATCAAATTAATTTCCACCTCTGAAACTCTTCTTTTGTGATCTTAAATATGTTGCTTATCTTCTCAAAATTGGATTCTTCATCTGCTCAGTGAGGATAATGATATTTCATAAGGTAATTGAGGGGATTAAATGTGATAGTACAGTTAAAATCCTTAGTAAGTGGATGGAGTATAGTATATGTCAGTTGTACTCAAAATGTAGGCTTCTATAAAATAAAACAGGTAATCAGAAGAAGGAGAAGTGCCCATCTTACACATCTCCACTCTGAGCTGACTTCTCTGGGCAGATTTCCCCTTGCTCCTCATTTTGTATATTGAGTTTTCAGGGATTCTCATAAACTGTTAAGAGCATATAAAGCATATAGCACAGCACTTGTTACGTAACAGTCTGTCAACAGTTGGTTCTCTCTGGTGTATACAAGTGAGGATAACAAGGTGAGTAATCTGGAAAAATTGAAAATATTTGGCTAAATAACAGACCATATAGGAGATGAGATAGTCTCTTTCTTTAAAAAGTGAATTAGAAGTTCAAACTACAGTTGGTAAATGGAAGAATAACAGTGTTTTCCAATGATTATCAGTAAACTTAATGAGTGGACTAACCTCAGGGGGCGGGAAACTGCTTTTTACTAATAGAGAACAGACACACTCTTGGAAAGGATTCAAACAACTGGGGGCTTTTTTTTCTTCACCTCATTTTATCTTTGTAAAGGAGAATATTGGCTCTATATAATCGCTAAATCCAGGCTAAAATTCTGTGATTTATTCCCTTTTCATTGATTTATGGCTTTATGGAGTCCTCTTTACTTACTTCAGGTACAACTGTAACCGCTATAATGAGGATGATGCAAAGGCAGCAAGAGACGCACAGGAGGTAAGTACATTTATTTTCAGGTAACGGTTGAACAGGAATGTGCATTATCTGTTGATTAGGAAATAATTAGCAAAAGAGTTCAATTCTGAAAGATTTGTTAAAGGATATTCCAGTAAATACTGTATATCTGTGTACATGTAGAAAGGGAATCTTATGCAAAACACATATTAGGAGTATTCCTATTTATAGATTTGTTTGCATTAAAAAAAAAATCAATCTAGGCATATAGCATACTTCCAGGTTTCAGTAGTCTTCAGTACCAAGGTTTTCCCTTCCCAGCAGAGAGTCTAAAGAACAGTATTTGTTAAATGGTACTGCTGCTCTTTATATTCAGCCTCACTTCTTTTTAATTAATTAATTACTTCATTGTTCATCAAGAAGCTCTAATGATTTTAGGTAACTTGGAATACACTGTCTCAGGAGGTAGGGATTTCCCTATTACTGAATAAGGAAATAACTCACTTTTATATAAGAAGAGATTCAAACCCTTGGTGTGGATTAGATTCAGTAATACTTTGAGTTCCTTTCAGTCTGGTAAATCTGCCTTAATAGTAGAATTCTAGAATTTAGTCATCCCTTACATTTGTACATTCTGTATTGAAATTCCCCATTTCTCCTCCCAGAATCTTTTAAAATGACTTGTCTTGCCAAGATGCAAGCCAGAACACGACCTGTTTGTTATTATTTCACTTTTCAAAGGCTCCTTTAAAATTTATTTAAATTACTGTAAATACAAAAGAATATGTTTACATAACCTAGGCTGTTATATATCAGATGTTTACAGTATCTGTGATCGTTATAAAGGGGGAAAAAAACCACAGATATAATGTTGGTTTACATTATATTCATTATAATATTACTATATTAACTGTGTTTAAAGTAAAACCAGCTGGACTATTTTAAGCAGCTATACAACCAAACAAAGAAACCCACAACCAGTGAAACTCAAAAAAACTAATTATACAGATAAGTTATTTGTTGAAATTAAATTACTGTTGATAGAATAAGACCCAGAATTTTTGAATTTAGTATTACTATACTACTATAAGTACCACGTGATAATTTGTTCTCCCATCAGTTTTCTATATATCAACTATTGCCTTTTCACCCCTACAGTGCATCAAAATTTGATTTGATCAGAATGTATTGTTAATGTATTTCCTGTCACTTATTCTCAACTCTGGTGCAGTTAAAGGAACATGACTTGGTGCCATTTTTAGCTGTTTTACAAATGTAAGATCTGAAAGCATTGATTCTCAAGACGTTTATTCAGGTGGCCCAGAGTATGTGTGTTTTCTTCAGGTCATTATCAGATTTTTAACATTTAAAAATTTCCATGGTCTGTTTAAACTAGATCATTTGGCACCCCTACTCCTGTTCCCTCTAGTATCCTTAGACTATAATTTGAGAAACATCACCCCATGTAACCTTTATATAAAAAACTCTACAATGAGAGTGATGCCTTTCGCACCCTCCATTTTGAATTGATTCCTCTCTTTCATTTTTATTCAGCTCAGTTTGTCATTGCATCTCCTTCTGTTTCAGGTTTGTTTTAAAATCTTAGCTCCCCCCCTACCCCCTTTCTGGCTTTCTGCTTTTGTCTCATAAAAAAGGTTTCTTCTAATTTTGATAATATTTTTTCAGTCCATAAAGAAATGCTGTTTTTCTCATATATAGCATTATATTTTTCCTAATTACCATGGTGGGCTTTTAGTTTTTGTGTGCTAAGTTGCTTCAGTCGTGTCCAACTCTTTGCCAAACCATGGACTGTAGCCTGCCAGGTTCCTCAGTTCATGGGATTGTCTGAGCAAGAATACTGGAGTGGGTTGCCAATTCCTTCTCCAGGAAGGACCCATTGATCGAATTTGGGTCTCTTACGTCTCCTGCATTGGCAGGCAGGTTCTTTAGTAGTCTAGCTAGATCTAGCTAGAATTTGCTGACAATGGAAAGTATATGGGTTATCCTTGACCTTACCTGGTAAGTGTTTGGATGCTGGTAGAGTTCCTTTCTGAGATCTGCAGGGAGAGTGGATTATTGGACATAGGTTCTTAGCCCTTTTAATGTGTAGATTGTACACATTAGATTGCATTATTTTTCTAGGTCATATATATATTAGACTAAACTAAAATCTTCTGATCCTGTGAGTGCACAGGGAAAGGGGTTTGTATGAGTTTAGTGTATTTGTTTATTTAGTAGGCGCCATACCTCCCAGAATGGAGCACACCATGGCACACACACCTAGCTTATTCTTTCCTCACTTCCTCTACTTCCATACTCTGGTCTAGTGTTTTCTGGCAATTGTAGTTCTTTTTTAAACAGTGGTTCATAGCAGCTTTATTTGTTATAGTCTCAAATTGGGAAACATCTAAAACTTATCTTAATTGGTGAATGATTAAACAACCATGGTAATCCATACTGTGAAATATTACTCAGTGATAACAAAAAATGAACTGTTTATCCACATAGCGATTTAGATGTCACGGGCACTGTGCTGAGTGAAAAAGCCGGTGTCAACAGATAGCATTCTGTGATCTCTGTCACGTGATTCTCTTTATGTTCTATTGCTGTTGCTGAGTTGTGTCTGACTCTTTGTGACCCCATGGACTGCAGCGCACAAGGCTTCCCTGTCCTTCACTGTTCCATTCCCTGTGTTTGCTCAGACCCATGTCTGTTGAGTTGATGGTACTATGCAACCATCTCACCCTCTCTTGCCCGCTTTTCAGCAGTTGTAGTTCATTTGTTTGTTTTCCATTTTTAGGCAGTTGTAGTTCTTAAAAAAGTACTAGAAGGTTGGCACACAGTACAGAAAGAACATAGATGGTACTTTTTTCTTTTCTTTTTTCTTTTCTGTGACTACACTGTGCAGCTTGTGGGATGTTAGTTTTCTAACTAGGGATTGAACCTGGGTCCTTGGCTGTCAGAGCACAGTCCTAACTACCGGATTGCCAGGGAATTCCCTAAATTTTCTTATCTACTAACTCGGAGTCAGTATACTTCTGTGAGTGGTCAGGTGGTAACTTTTCAGCTTTGCAGACCATCCAGTCTTTTAGAGTCGCTCAGCTCCATCCTTCTCCTGTGTCGCTTGCTGACTCAGCCATAGACTTAAAGGAGTGGACATGGCAGCATTTCAAGTTAACTTTGAAAACAAAAATAGGCAGCAGCAGGATTGCCTACCCGCTTTCTAATTAATCACGTTACTGTTTTGTGTGTTTTTCCAAAGCGTTTTCAGGACATTGCATTTCTCAATCCAGATTCTGGCATTTAATTTAAAGATGGGTATTATTTGCGGTGGTAGTATGGGTGTTTTTTTTTTCCATATTGAATTTTAAAATTATCTTAATGATGCAAGCTGTTTGAGAATTCTTAGTCATATTAAGTCCTATAACATATATTTTAGCATGATTTAGATTTTCCATTTCATCTTGGGAATTCGACAGGCTTGAAAATATCAGTGCTTTGTATGGAGGTAAAATGCCAAGCAGACTATTCTCTACATATTCTATTTTTAGAAATAATTGGCATAATTTTAGTATGTATAATCATATCTCATAGCAATACTATTATTTTATCTAATAATGAATAGATATAATTGTCATAGTATTTTTAGATATGATTGGCGTAATTTTCCACTGTGTAAGCATTGATTTAATTCCTACCTGACTGCTGAAATAATAGGACTTGTATAGGTTTTTTTAGGTGTTTCCATGTTGTAAGATACTGGATCATGTGATTGGCTAGTTATGTGGTTCAGAGTTAGTGTGTCTGAGTAAGAGACCAAGCATAAGGCCTCGTAGTATCTGTACTGTTTGTAGGCCATATGTATGAGGAGAGGAAGAGAACGGTGTTTAAAGAAAAGAAATACATGTGTGTGGTAAGAAACCCTTCTATAGTAGTTACATTCAACAGTCATTTTTTAGATATTAAGTACTAGAGTTATAACAAGATTGCTTTTTTTGATCTTGTTATGTTTAGTACTTAATATGAAGAAAATGAGTTTTTTGGCTGCTTGTGGAATCTTGCTCAATCAAACTCATGTCCATTGAGATGGTGATACCATCCAACCCTCTTATCCTCTGTCATCCCCTTCTCTTGCCTTCGATCTTTCCCAGCATCAGGGTCTTTTCCAGTGAGTCACTTCTTCACATAAGGTGGCCAAAGTATTGGAGTTTCAGTGAAGCCTGGCATGCTGCAGCCCACGGGGTCGCAAAGAGTCAGACATGACTGAGCGACTGAACTGAACTGTGGAATCTTAGTTCTTTGACCAGGGATCAAGCCCATTCTCTCCTGCAGTGGGAGCTCAAAGTCTTAACCACTGGACCACTGGACCAAGTCCCAAGATTACTTTTTTAAAAGTGTTATCTCCTTAATATCTATAGTATGATAAGAGAGATCCATGTGAACTATTTTTGCAGTATGATAAACAGTATAAAACAAATTTAGACCTGATATCATATTTTTAAATACTTCATCATATTTTTTAATACTTCATGTATTTTAAAAGACTTTTCATAAGCTGTAGTAGTATTTATGTTTGTATATTATATGTTATTTTATAACTATGCTGTATATTTATTATATATTTTTGAAGTAGTATTTTGTTAATATTTGTTCCAGTGTTCCCATTTATCTCATAAACTTTCTTTTATAATTGGTTCAAATGAGGATCCATATAGGTCCACAAGTTGGATGTGATGTTATCTGTAGGTCCTTTCATATTTTGGGGCTTTTTTTTTTCTTCTTCTTCTTTTGCCATTTATTTGTTGAGGAAACTTAAGTCATTTTTGTGCTGTAGCATTTTTCATATTCTGGATTTCCCAACTGCAACTCCCTGGTTAGGTTATTCTATCCCTAAACCTGCTGAAACAGGTGGCTAATTCTAGATACTCGAATTCAGACGATTTTGTGAGGGATGTAGAAAGAACACAGAACACTTAACTGGTGTTAAATGTACTGTGTAGTTTCTTTTGCATTAGGTGTTATATGATGTCTGGTTGCCCCTCTTTTGTTTTTTACTTTATAATACTGATGCACCTTATTGCACACTGCAGAACAGAGCTATCCAGTAGAATATCCATAATGATGGAAATGTTCTTAATACCACAGTCTGATTTGGTAGACACTGACTGCAACACTAAGAAATTGAATTTTTTATTTTAATAGTCATATGTGACTGCTGGCTGCTATGTTGAAAAGTACAGCTATAAGACATTAAAAAAATATTAAGTAACAGAGGTAGCAATAGATATCTCTTTGTTCTTGATTTTAGCTTAAATTCCTATTCCGTTTCATCAGTAAATACATCAGGTTTTGTGTGCCTATAATAAATTTGTTATAATTATGTGACCTTAATTTTTCTTAATGGGACAGAGATCTAGGGCAGCCCTGCAGAGGTACCTGTTCTACTGTAATCGCTACATGAACCACATGCAGAGTCTCCGCTTTGAGCACAAACTATATGCTCAGGTGAAGCAGAAAATGGAAGAGATGCAACAGCACAACATGTCCTGGATTGAGGTGCAGTTCCTGAAGAAGGCAGTTGATGTCCTCTGCCAGTGTCGTGCCACACTCATGTACACTTATGTCTTCGCTTTCTACCTCAAAAAGAATAACCAGTCCATTATCTTTGAGGTAGGAATAGTTACTGAGTGGGTAAAAAAACCACCTGTGTGTCATATGACTACTTATCTTTTATAGATAAGAGTTTTAAAGATTACTCTTTGCTCCCGAATGGGGATCAAAAGTTTATCGTTTATTAGGAAGGTACAAAAAATTCAGATATCTTGCTTGTAAACTACATTCAAATTGGTAGCAGGCTCTGCAATTAGTCCTGAATTTGAATCTTGACTTCATCACTTTTTAGCTCTGCTGACTTGAAGCAAGTTACTTAACCTCTTCTATATCTCTATTTTAGAATGGGGATAATACTTTTCTAGAAATGTTAAGATGTTTAAGTGAGACAATCCATGTATAATGCTTATGTAACACCAGGAACATCGTAAGTTCTTTCAAAAGTCTATTCAGGTAAAACTCATAACATGGTATTAGAAGTAAATATGGTGCTTGTCTTTTGTGGAGAAGCAGTTGACTAAAAGCAGAGAAGGCAATGGTACCCCATTTCCAGTACTCTTGCCTGGAAAATCCCATGGATGGAGGAGCCTGGTAGGCTGCAGTCCATGGGGTCGCTGAGTCAGACACGACTGAGTGATTTCACTTTCACTTTTCACTTTCATGCATTGGAGAGGGAAATGGCAACCCACTCCAGTGTTCTTGCCTGGAGAATCCCAGGGATGACGGAGCCCAATGGGCTGCCGTCTAGGGGGTCGCACAGAGTCGGACACGACTGAAGCGAGTTAGCAGCAGCAGCAGCAGTGACTAAAAGGGGTTTTTCAGCAGTAAAGTTTTTTCAAGTAGAGATGCTCATTTAAAATTTATGCATGCAGTATTGATGTGGATAGATGGCTAGATAGTAAAAGTGACTAGCAGATGGGAATTTAGATGGGCAAATGTACAGAACTAGCCATACCAGTAATGGATAACAAAATTTTAATGTATGGAAATACAGTGTTTTCTGATAAGATTAGGTATCTGCTGCTGCTACTGCTGCTAAGTCTCTTCAGTCGTGTCCGACTCTGTGTGACCCCATAGATGGCAGCCCACCAGTCTCTACCATCCCTGAGGTTCTCCAGGCAAGAACACTGGAGTCTAGCTAGATATAAAGAATAATGCATGTCTGTTTGTTCCTCAGGTTTTAGCATAATAGTTTTCAGAGCTAGACGATTTCCACAAACGTTTTCTTAAGTACTTTCAAATTGTACTTGGTATTCTTCCAGAGGTAATGGATAAATCTTTGGTTCTTTTTATAGTTAAAAAGTTCTCCTGAGAGAAAAAAAGAGAAAACAAGTTGTTAGAGGTGGAAGTTTAGAGGTGCAGTTGACCACCTGTGAAAATTGGTGTTGAGTACAATCTATTGAGGAAGCAGCTAAGATGGTTCATCTCTTAGCTTTCTTTTGAATGCAGAATTTACTATATATTCTTCTTCCTATTGCAGAATAACCAAGCAGATCTAGAGAATGCCACAGAGGTGCTCTCGGGTTACCTCGAACGAGATATTTCCCAAGACTCTCTGCAGGATATAAAGCAGAAAGTACAAGATAAGTACAGGTGAGTTTATTTTTAGTTGTTGAGCAAAAATGTCTGCCACTGGTGGTCTGGTATGCTGAAGTGGTGAAGTTAAATGATGGTGAAACTTAGTTTAGCATATTCAACAACTGAACTGCTGCCATGTTTCTCAAAGATTGCTCCTGTCCTTTGGGCATAGGGAGGAAATCAGCCATTTGTCCCACTGGCTGATCCTGCTTCTTCCGTGTGGCTTTATCTGTGTAGTTATTGCCCTGACAGGAAGAAGGAGCCCAAAAAGGGCAAGTGACTATTAGGATGAGGGGTGAGAATAACATGCTGGCCCTGGCCTAGGGATCCTGTGGATCGTGGCTCTTGGCAAGTGAGCTACCCAGACTTTTAAAAGATTTTTTCCTAAGATTTGATTTTCCAAAGAGAGATTTACTTTGTCCTAGGGATAGACGATATTTTAAGAGATGTCACCTCTTAAGTAAAAGATGCAAAATGTTTGCTTTCTCACGTAGAGCTCTTACTCTAAAAGTTATTTTCTGGCAAAAGTTGTTTGCTCTTTAATAGTGGTGGAAACCTCTGGGAATTTGCAAGATTTGAAAATTTAGTCCTGAGTAATATGTTCACTTCCCTTAGCCAATTATAGCTACCGCTAGTACTTCAAGATTTTACAGTTGTGAATAAATCCCCCCTGAAATTACTTCTTCCTGAAACTGTTTACTTACCTGTAGAATGATAAGATTGAATCAGATAATTTCTAAGGCCTGTTTATTGCTCTGGAATTAATTTCCCCAAACTAGAAACTCTGAAAAATAACCTTTTGAAAATTAGAAATAGTCATGTCTTTACATCTAGACCTAAAAATATGCCTTTTAAAAACAGGTTCTATGTCTGGTTCTGTGTCTGGATAAACTATAGGGAGCCCTAAAAGACAAGTAAATGCCTCTTAAAAAAATTTTTTTTTTATTGGAGGCTGACAACAGGTTGTTTTTTTTTTTTTTTTTCTCTCTTTGACTACAGATACTGTGAGCTGTCTCTTATACACATCTAAGGACCCATTGATCGAATTTGGGTCTCTTACGTCTCCTGCATTGGCAGGCAGGTTCTTTAGTAGTCTAGCTAGATCTAGCTAGAATTTGCTGACAATGGAAAGTATATGGGTTATCCTTGACCTTACCTGGTAAGTGTTTGGATGCTGGTAGAGTTCCTTTCTGAGATCTGCAGGGAGAGTGGATTATTGGACATAGGTTCTTAGCCCTTTTAATGTGTAGATTGTACACATTAGATTGCATTATTTTTCTAGGTCATATATATATTAGACTAAACTAAAATCTTCTGATCCTGTGAGTGCACAGGGAAAGGGGTTTGTATGAGTTTAGTGTATTTGTTTATTTAGTAGGCGCCATACCTCCCAGAATGGAGCACACCATGGCACACACACCTAGCTTATTCTTTCCTCACTTCCTCTACTTCCATACTCTGGTCTAGTGTTTTCTGGCAATTGTAGTTCTTTTTTAAACAGTGGNAAAAAAAAGGTAGATAAACCATTGTACAACAGTATTCTAGGCCGCCAACAAAAGTGTGACAGACACACTAAAAGCCCTCCAACTTTAACTTGTAACGTAGCTTCATTCTCCAAGCTGACTCCTTTTTTTCATTTTCTTTTTCCTGAGTGTAGTACAGTTACAATTTAAAACTGCTCCTTGACACTGCTTTTCATGTCCAAACCAGCCATTTTGTTGTACTTTGGTAAAGGACCTCTCCCATTTCTCCCCTACACATACAGATATACCCACACACACAGACTGTCTCTCTCTCATACCCCAAGGTCATAAGTGAATAATGATTAGTTCCTTGTAAAGAAAATTCTTGGGGCGGGGAAGAGGGTAGACAGAAAGAGGAATTAAAAAAACAAAAAAACTTTGTATATGACTTTTAAAACAAGAGGACAAACACAGTATTTTTCAAAATTGTATATAGTGCATATGCATGGACAAAGCAAGCGTGGCACGTGTTTGCATAATGTTTAATTACAAAAAATATTTATTCTTTAAAAATCTTCAAGATTATGTCTATTTGCTGTGCATTTTCTTTCAGTTTGCTTTATCTTTCCAGGGTTGAGGGTTGGGATAAAAGGTGTGTTGGTTTAGCACCTCTGGAAGACCTAACTAGAGTTCTTTGATTTCCCTTTCCTGAAATTACTTTGCCCTCTCTGGTTTTGATGTATTTGTTGCTGGCCCTGGGTCTCATGCCTGGAATTGCCAGCTCCTGGTCGAGCACAGAGAGGTCAAGCTCTGACTAAATGCCGTGGCTTGATAAGGGCTGCAACAGGGAGCTTTGTTGCTGCCACTGAAGCATGACCCAGTCTCCAGCCTCATCCCTCTCTGCAGCCGCCTACATCTATGTAGGCCTTTGTGTGCCCGTGTCATACACACAGCTGAAGGCTTCCTAGGCTTCCTGTCACATCCAGAGGACACATTTCAAAAATTTGTCCCTTTAATTGCTGCTTTGAGCCTTTTAAGATTTTAGTTATGGCTCTTCTCTCACCCCTTCTTTATGTTAGGGTGTCAAATAGGACGTTTTTGCTTTAAATATAAATATAAATAGCCATTCACTTAGATTCAGATTGTGAATTAAAAATGGCAGATACTGAAATTGCTTGTGTGTGTTGCTGTGGGTTCAGTTTGAAGGCAAACATCCTAGAACTTGATATTCCCATCTAGTGCATTTAAATAGAAATCTTTGCTTCTTTTCTATTTGTCCACAGATAGGAGAATTAATAAGGCGTTTTAGCTGTGATGTCCATTTTTATGAAATTTCTACTAAGAGCTATGTTAAAAGTAAAGGATGGTGGTGGTTTTATTAACTATGTATCTGTTTAGGCCGTTCTGGCTGTGGTATTTTTCATCCCTAAATCTGTCAGTTTTATACAGGAGTACAGAGTGAACTAGGCAACTAGATGAGGTCTTCATACTAAATACCACTTGTGGCTGAAGGACCTCTTTGTCTTCCTCTAAATGTCTTGCGCCTAGGGAGTGTTTACCTTTTGTGAGGCAGCTTTGTCTGCTCTTGCACCGTACATCTTACTACTCCATTGGGAAGTAGGTTCACTTTCCTCTGGCCTTTTGCCTAAGTTAGGCTTTGCTAAATCAACCCTACTTTTCCTTTTAGAAAAGGTTGTTACATGAGATGTACTTGCAACTGTTCTTTTCCCATCAGAAATCAGTGAATGTTTGCTGAGTATATTATGCTGCTTTCTTAAACCACTTGTCGCTCTAGGATCAACTTTACCTGTACCTTTTATCCTCCTCTCCCTTGCCACTTCAAATGCAAATCTGAACTCAGTTGTCTGCTTCTTCCTTATTCTCTTCTCCTTCCCTTTCCCTGTCAACCATTTGATTTTATTTCAAATGACTGCATCAATCTTAAAAGACATTTATCAAAACTAAGGATTTTTTTTTTTAAGAAAGCTTGAATAAGTTCCTTTCCCTGGTAACTTTGAAAAGCAGCCAGAGTTGCTATCTAGATATATGTGGTCCCCTTAAAATGTTTTGTGTATATGTGGTGTTTTAAGAAATATCTTACATGGTTAACTACAGTATCTAGATTTGAGTGTCATAAATCCTTTTTACACGCTCCCCTTACAAGAGGTATCTAGAAACAGTGTGTGCACTTCATAACAACAGCCCCCACCCATGGAAGAACAGTGCTTTTTAGAGCTATTTTCTAGTTTCAGTGTTGGCATATTACCTGAGGGTATTGCAGTTGTGGGTGCATTCCCTGATATGTATGGATCAAGATGAATTGGCCTTTTCCAGTTCAAGGTTTTAACAACTATCTCCTTATCTGACAGAACTCCCGTCAGTTAATCACTTTCATTGTCAGTAACTTCGGTGATCTCAGCTGGGATAGGTCTTAAGCCATATGATATGGCTTCCCTGTTTACCTACCTAAGTCTTTCTGTCAGAGGGCTCTATTCATGGTCAGCACCAGAGTCTCCCTTGTCTTTTTGAGGTCTTTTGAAAACTGCATGCATCATTTGAACAATTCATTGAGCAGTAGATGGACTTAAATAATTTACAATAAAATTGTTGATCCAAAGCGCAGGACTACAAACCACAGTGGTAAAATTGAGTAGCATATATCATCAGACTCTAAATTCTGTGTAATCCACTGCAACCCAGATTGTATGTGTTTTGTGTGTGTTTAAATAAATACACGAAATACACATGTGTATACGTACACACAAATATAGCAGATCCAAGATTGACTGGCTTGATTTGAAATGGTTGAATCTGCAATGTAAAATGTGGATCAGCCATGATTAGGAACTGAAATTTAGCATAAGAGAGAAAAGGACTTGATGTACAAAAATCCCGGTATAGAGCACTTGGGGGATGGGAGGGGGCGGGTTGGTGAGACAATCAGATCGGTAAATTGATTAAATGCTCCTAACCCTGTAATTTTGTGCATAGAGCACACTGTGCTGTGGAAATAACTGTTCTTAGATTTTCATTGTAACTGGACTGTTCAGGTTGCCCAGAGGGAAAGAACATTCCTAATTCTAATAAAATAAACTTTTATTTTGTTATTCCATTAGTTACTTATGTTTATTTTTATATTAAGAAAAAAACATTGGTGGCCTAAGAGTCACCTCTGTTATGTGCCTTATTCACTGTTCCTACTTAACATAAAATGTCAAGATTTGGTTCAGTTTCTTTGCAGGGAACTGTGAATGAGACTCTCCCCAACAATAAACTTGGTTAATGAAGCCTTCAGAGCATTTTCTGGAAGCTTTCCAAGTTCTGTGTCTTGAACATTGAATTTAGGTTGCTATTCATTTTATAACAGTGATATTAGATGCTCAGTAGATCGTTGTCAGTTTATAGAGAGAAAATATTTAAAAGTTATTCTCAAACTTGAAACTCCGTGACATTACTTCCACTTGGTTTACTTTTAGAAGCTGATATCTCCAGCCAAAATGAGGGGAAGAGTTGTCTTAAAGGTCCCAAAGTTGAGATCTTTGTCATCAATATTCAAGGCCAGATTTTAGGACAGTTTAATTTGGTCTTATTTGGATATATAATTACCAGAGTTCATTTACCACTTATATCTTCAGAACACTTTAACTTACATCATTGTCTAAAAGAAAGGTAAGATTAAACAACTTGTCCAAGATTTCAGTTTCTCCTATCTCCAACTTAAGCTTTATTCTTCTGAGCAGCAGCATGCTACCTCTTTGTATCATATTTTGTTAATCTGGTTTCAGAATGACGTAGCATTTGATACGGAGAGGTGGTTCTTATCTAATCTGTAGTGTACTTTTGAACCTATCAAAGAGTGTAGAAATACCTGTTACTGTACCTGTTAGAGGAAGGCTATATGCTACATCTGATCTTTAATTTGCTTTTGCAGTATTTGCAACTAATGTGGCTCTCTTTTGCCTCATCATAAAAATCAGCCATGGATAGAAGAATAACTCTTCCATCTTGGTGACTGGGACTGGCATCATGAGAAGACTATCACACATGATAGTTGAGAATAGAGAGTTCAGCATCATTTGATTTGATAAACAGTGGCCAAGTAATTTGCAGTTGTAGGTTTAATTATTAAATGAATTTCCAGTGTGAAAATTTTTGCACTGTCCATTGGAACTTGTTAGAGAATTTGTTTTATAACTGAAGATGCACAGAAAAGCGTATTTCCATTTGTTTCTCAGCATCTCTCCTGTGGAACCTGAGAAAAATTTCGGAAAAGTAGAATTAGGGGGAGACCTTGGCTTGTATAGAAACGGGAAAAAGTGTGAACCCCTTATATTTTTTCAGAGTTCTTTGGGGATAAAGTTGGCGTGTTTCTGGTTCATTTTAAGGAATTTGTTTCTCCATTTAATTACCCAAGATGAAATAGCTTACTCGGAAATGTTCAACCGGAAATAAATAATGCCTACTGTAGGTGCAGAGGCAACTGTGTTTGATCTTTTAACAGTAGCTTTTAGAGTAGCGAAAATAATATGAGAAAAGCATATTAAATGTTTATCAAATCAAAACATCTTTTGAAAAAAATTTTAGACTATGATTAAACTATAGATAATGTTTGTTCAGGGCCATTTTCAGAGTGGAAGCCAGTGAGAATATAAATCAGCCACACATTGATAATGTAGTAGCTCTAACAATGCCAAAAGCACAACTTTACTACCACAGTAATCCATGGGTCTCAAGTGATACCAATACAAGAGTCAAACTCAGATGTCTACAAGAACCAGGTAAATATTTTAATAGGCTGCCCTGGGCTAAGAGGGCTCTGAGAGGAGCCTTTCAATTTTGAAATGTTGGTTATTAAAATATTCTTAAATGTGGGTCAGAGAAGAGCTGCACGTGGACCTATCATTTTCCAACTTGTGTTGCAACTAGAAGTCATTGTTCATTTTACACATTGAAATCACAGATACTTCAAAAGGAAACACCATGCATGAGTCCCATCCCATATAAATAACGATTTTAATTGCTTTGGGTTGTGTCCTGAGCAGTGTTAATTTTTAAAGCCACACCCAACCCTGATGCTTGTGCAGTGCGGTCTAAGACTCATAGGCAAGGTTGAGTCCATTGATGTAGATACTTATGTAGTTGCCAAGAGGAGTGTAGCTGAGCACTCTATAGTCAGATGGGACAATAGGGCTTGTGGGAAATTCACAGGCTCAGGAAAGGGCCATGCTGTATGCCCTAGCTGAGTGGGTTTTGTGGAATGCTGCCTCCTAAGTGTCTAGTGTGAAGTGCCCAATTTGTTATTTTTTTTTGTTACTAGTTTTTTGATAAGTGGTACACCTTGGAGAAAAATTCACAAAGCCAAAAGTACTGTAGAACTGACAACCTGAATAGAATATTCACATCAATTGGCAATATGTTTTCATAGAGAAAGAACCCTGTCTGGAAGTAGAGTGAGCAAAGGATGTTGGTTAAGCTATCTGTTTCAAGTCGATGCACAATTTCATTTAATCAGTTAAATTCAGAGCACTTGAAAGTCACAAGCTTCTTCTTGGCCATTACTTTTTCATTCTTTTGACCAACTTGTATGTTTTAAGACTGTATTTTCTCTTATTTTTATTCTGAGTGTGGTGGGTGCAGTAGAATATCTGTATTTCTCAGCCACAGTTTTACCTTTGTAAAATGGGGATACTGGTGGCTCAGACAGTAAAGAATCTGCCTGCAATGTAGGAGACCTGAGTTTGATCCCTGGGTTGGGAAGATCTCCTGGAGAAGGTAATGGCAACCCACTCCACTATTCTTGCTTGGAGAATCCCATGGACAGAGGCGCCTGGCAGGCTACAGTCCATGGGGTTGCAGAGTCAGACATGAGCAACTAACACTTTGGCTTTCAATAGGAGCTATAATTTGAGTGCTTCTTGCCAGATGCCTTACTTAAATTATTTGTATGTTCTAGGCAGCCCTAAAACAAAGTAGGCATTGCTGTCCTATTTTATGAGAAGAAAGGTGTCAAGACTAGTAATTCAAATTTGACAGCATTTATGGTGGTGTCATGCTTGTCTGATTCCGTGTGTTCATTCCCTCATAATATTTTTCATAGGAATGTTGTGAGGATCAAAGAAAATCAATGGGAAAAGAAAGCCTAGTTAAAACTAGTGAGCATACTGGTACTAATTGAGGCAAAAAATAAGGATGCAAAGTTGTCTCATAGATTCCCAAAGCAGGATGAACTTGGATCCAGGAACTAGAAAGCCATTTTGGACTCCTAAAACTGGCATTGTATAGCCTACATCATTCTAAAGGCTTCTGCTTTTTCTCTCCACTACCACCGTAGCTCTAGGTGTTACATGTTAACTGTCCCAGACACATGTACAGAAAACCCAACAGACCCTTGGGACATTATGATTGGTACAAATGTGACTTGGGGGTGCTTACCCCTGTGGATGAAGAAGCAGATCTTAGAGAGAATGTTTTGCTGGCTGTACATCACAAGTGTCCTCAACACCAAAAAACACCAAAATGCCCTGAAAGTTTTCTTTTTAAATAAATGTAAAGAGTTTGTATATGATAGATCCTCATGTCTAACTTATTTCATGTTTACTAAATACTTCATGAGCCAAACTCAGATGTCTACAAGAACCAGGTAAATATTTTAATAGGCTGCCCTGGGCTAAGAGGGCTCTGAGAGGAGCCTTTCAATTTTGAAATGTTGGTTATTAAAATATTCTTAAATGTGGGTCAGAGAAGAGCTGCACATGGACCTATCATTTTCCAACTCCATCTTTCTGATACTCCAAATCATATGAGATAGTTACCACCTCCATTTTATAAATAAGAAGATAGAAGCTCAAAGAAAGTGGGTTCTCTCTCTCAGGCCATCTGTAAGTGGCCGAATGAAGATTGAAACCTAAGTTCCTTCAGTCAGTACCCACAGTGTAGGAACTGTTTTACCACGGTGAACAAAGCGGTCTGTGAAGCACTTAGTCCTGATTCTATGTAGAGATTCCATGGGTTGCTCAAAGTCACCTAGCCAGTTAATGGCAGGTCTGCGGGCACATTTTACTACTAAATTAATTTCATCACTAGCTGCTTCCCAAACAACTTTGACAAAAGTAATTGCTAAATTTATAGACTAGTTAAGAGACTTCCAACCTCAGGAGACTCAATGACCAATTCTTTTTGACTTTTCTCTATTCAAGATATGTCTTTCTGTTGTTAACCTCAGATACTCTAAGAAGGACTCAAAGTATGCCTTTTTCTCTCATTTCAGAGCCACCCTGACATTTTAATGAGAATTTAAAAGCAAGCCTCTTATTTCCCAACCTTTTCCAGAAAGCACATCTCTTACCTATTTTGAGCTGATGTGGCTTCTTATGCACAAAGTAACATTTCCTGATTTTGATGTCTTATTTAGCACCAGTATATCCCTCCTCAGGATTCCACCTATCTAAAAGTTTGGTATTTACTTTTCAAGCTGCCTGCTTTTGGCCATGAAATATTCAAGTTTCTTTCAGAGTGGGAATTTGAAAGGTGATTATATAGAGAATTCTCTATGGTAGATAGTTGATGGTCTGGAAAGCTGTCTAGGCTGAAAACTTGCTTCTATAGATTTTAGATTTCTTTCTGATGGTTAAAATTGTTTTCTGTATGCTTAACACCAAAGCAATGCCCAAGAAACTACTTCAGTGCATGTCCAATGACAGTTTCTTAGAATTGTGAATCAGGATCTGATTCTCTGGAATCAGTTGGCCAAATGGGGTTCCTAAGGAATGAGGAAGAAAACACATGGTCTCAAGTCTTCCGAGGAACCCTATCTGAAAACATCACTACTTCCTGAGTTTCCCGACTTCCTCTTGCAGGAGACTCCTGTGTGTACGCCCACCTGTGTAGGTCACGTCCTTTCCTCAGGGAGTGCCACATAAAGTGATTACCAGAATTTAGGAACACTTCTTGTAGATCTACTTGGCAGTAAACATTCTAATAGAATGCTTTAAAATTGTAAGTTCTTGCACCTGCTCTCGAGTCATTTATAACCTAACCAACTGGTCTTCCTGATATGAACAGAGTTGTTTGCTTGTTAATAAATTCCTACTGTATGATCCTGACTTGTGGTTTGTTTCTCCATAACTAGGGCAAATACTAAAGTATTTTCTAACAAAGGAGGAAGCATCATCTACATCTCTACCTGCTTTGAATAGGAAATAAATTTGTATCCCCAAATGTGACTGCTTTAGAGTATTGTAAAGGTCATGACAGCAAATATCAGAGAGTGGGTTTAATGAAGAGTAATAGTGTTCTACATGCCTTTAAAAGATTTTTATTCCATTGTTTTAACTACCTTGCAATAGGGTAAGTTATGTGTTACAGCACCTATTCATGTTAAAATCACATTACTACACATCAGTGCCTTAAAATAGTCAAATGGTTGTTCACTAACCAATGGCAATAAATTGTTGGTTCCACAAAATTGCTCCACCGATTACAATTGCTGCTTCGTAGGTCCACTGAATTGTGTGCCCTTTAAGATAAATGCTATAATCAAGGGCCTAGCCCCGAACAGATTAGAGCCCAAAGATTGCACTGAGGAGAACAAATCAGGTTGGTAAAGGGTTGGGAACAGATGCTCTTAGAGTAGTTTAGTTTTAAGTTGATCTGTAGAAATGAATTTATTATAAAATGTGCACTGTTAAGTGTTCACATTATTGTTTCAACAGTTGTATACATCTGTGAGGTAACCCTCCTCAAAGAAGATACAGAATGTTAGCATTAACCCAGAAAGTTCTCTTGTGCATCTTTAAAATTATCCCTACTCCCCTTTACTCCAGTGATCATTTGCTGATTTGTCTAACTATAGATTTATTTTGTTACTTTTGGACTTTATGTAAGTGAATCATATATACTCTTGCATCTCGCTTCTTTCACTTAAAATGCTTTAAAGACTTCTCCATATTGTATGTATTGTTAAATTATTCTTTATTGCTGGGTAGAATTTCATTCTAAAATGTACCAGTTTGTTTATCCATTTTGCTTTTAGGCTGTTTCATTTGGGGCAATTATGAATAAGGCTGCTATGTATATTCTTAAGTTATATTTTTTTGTTTTGTGGATATATTTTTATTCTCTTGGATAAATACCTAACCATAGAAAATTGCCGAGTCATATGACAAGTTTTTGAGAAGCTGCCTTCCTGTTTTCCAAAGTGGTTTATCATTTTGGGCTCTCATCAGTGATGTATGAGTTCCAGTTGCTTCACATGTTTGTCAGCATTTACTGTTGTCTGTTTTTTTAATATTATCTTGGTGTGAAAGAACTCTGGTTTTAATTTATATTGCATTTCCCTGATAATTAGTGACATTGAGCACTTTTCATATGCTTAATTTACATTTGTATATCTTCCATTCTTTAATGAAATACCTTTCATGTGTTTCCCATTTTAGAGCTGAATTGTCTTTTTATTGTGGTTATTCTGTGAAATCTGGATATACCTTCTTTGATGAATGTATGTGCTGTGATTTTTTTCTTTTTTGTAGATTATGGTTTGTTCACTTTCTTACTGGCATCTTTTGATGAGCAGAAGTTTTTATTTTCATAAAGTCTACCTTATCAAGTTTTTTCTTTTGTGTTTTTATGACCCCCAAGCTCAAAGAGAATGTATTTTCTTCTAGAAGTTTTATGGTTTGGGTTATGTCTACCTGTTGGAGAAGGAAATGGCAATCCACTCCAGGACTATTGCCTAGAAAATCCCATGGACAGAGGAGCCTGGTAGGCTATAGCCCATGGGGTCGCGAAGAGTCGGACATGACTGAGCGACTTCACTTTTTATGTCTACCTGTAATCCATTTCACTGGTTTCAGGTTTTACATTTATGGCATGGAGTTTTACATTTAGGTATATGATCTGTCTCAAATTATTTGTACAGAACATGTTTATTTCAACATAGATATCCAGTTGTTCCAGCAACATCTGTTAAGAAAGATTTTCCTTCACCCATTAGATTGACTTAGCATCTTGGTTGAAAACCAGTTTACCATATGTGTGTTAGTGATTTCTAGACTCTGTTCTGTGCCCCACAGAATACTTTATTCCTCACAGTACTTCATTAGTACTGCTTTTCATATTTTCCAGCAAGTCTAATGCTCTATCTGGTGGTGTTGTTCTGTCACTAAGTCATGTCTGACTCTGCGACCCCATGGCCTCCAGTGTGCCAGCTTTCCCTGTCGTTTACTACCTCCTTGCGTTTGCTCAGACTCACGTGCATTGAGTCGGTATAAATTCCCTTTAATCTGAAAAACTTAGTTTCAGCATTTGTTCCAGCATTTGTTCCATTGCAGTTTTTCTAGAGATGAATTCTCTTGGCTTTCATCTGTCAGAGATTATACTTTACATTTATTTTTGAAGGTTATTTTAGTTGAATACAGAATTCTATGTTGACCTTTTATTTCTATTTTCAGTTCTTTAAATTTGTCCTCAGTTCTCATTTGTTTCTGGTGAGAAGTTGTCCAACATTTTTATGTGTTTGCCTGTCTGTACTGTTTTTTCCCTTTGATGGTTTTATCTGCTTTTTATCTTTGGTTTTCAGCAGCTTGGTTATATGTCCAGGTATGTTTTTCTTTGTATGGGACCTGATTCAACTGAACCTGTTGAATCTGTACTGATGTCTTCCATTAATAATGGGTATTTCTTGTGGCTATTAGCTCTTCAGTTATTTCTTTTGTTCCATACTCCCTCACCTATCCTCTCCTTCTGGGACTCCAATTACATGTGTATTAGGTTATGTGATTTTATCCTGCAGATCTCAGGTGGTTTCCCCTCATTCTTTTCCCTTTTTGTTTTTAGCTGTCATGGGGTTTCCTGATGCTTTTCTGTTAAACCCATCTGATGAAATCTTTGTTTCTGATACAGTACTTTTAGCATTTCATTATATTTGTTTAGTTACCATGTTTCTGCTTTTTCATTTTTCACGTGTATTGTCTACATTTTCCACTAGATTTTTTAAAGCATTTTCATTATAGTTATTTCAAAAATCCTATCTATGGATTCTGACATGTTGGCCTCCACTAGATTTTTTTTTAGCATTTTGCTTTTAGCCAGAGTTACTTTTAAAGATCCCAACTGATAATTCAACATCTGGGTCATTTCTCATTCTGCTGCTCTTGAACCTTTCTCTGTTACGATGGATCTTACTTTCTTGCTTTTGCACATGTCAATGTTTGATTGTATGCAGTTCATTTTGTATACAAAACAGGAGAGACTGAAGTAAGTATTACCTTCAAAGTGGGGCATGCCCATTTTTCTTTCAGCCCCTTGAGTAGTGACTCAGTCAATCTAATGTCTATTTGAACTAGATCTGGGCTCTTTTGCAGCTTTAGTTTGATTCAGCTCATCATTAGCTTCAAATATTTTGAACGCAGAATCAGAACTTTCCCTTCAGTAGGGCCTACTGAAAATAGGTTTTGGGCATGGGCAAGATCCCAGAGATCTGACTTTGCTTCATAGCTAAGGTGTCAGCTTTTGGAAAAGTGCGTGATCTTTCCTTTCTAGTGGGAATTGTAGATAAACCAGCCGCTAACTTGGTCAGTGGGATAGGTGGCTGGGAAGGTATTTCTCAGTTCTTTTTTGTTTTCATTTAGTTGATTATTTTTAGCTGCACTGGGTCTTCTTTGCTATATGCAGGCTTTTCTCTAGTTTAGGTAGGCAGGGGCTACTCTCTAGTTGTGGTGTGCAGGCTTCTCATTGGGGTTGCTGCTTTTGTTGCAGAGACGGGCTCTAACTGGGTGGGGTCAGTAGTTTCGGCACATGGGTTTGGTTGCCGGATGGCTCTTGGAATGTTCTCGGACCAGGGGTCAAACCTGTGCCCCCTGCATCGGTCAGCGGATTCTTGACCACAGGACCACCAGGGAAGCCCTCCCGGTTTCACTGTGTGCCCCACCCTTTGTCCTTTCCAGAGGAGTGCCTGCATCGCCTGGGGGTTGGGTCTCAGCTCTCCTGGCTCCCTCTTAGCCTCAAGAGTATCTCTGGTGGATTTCTTAGCATTCCTGTGTTGCCCCCTCATTTTACGAGCGTCTTGTACTTGGGAAAGGCTCCACTTACCTCAAGGGAAGGAGCGATCTCTCTCAACTCTTTTGGTCTACTACCTCCGTATACATTTTTTTTTAAGATCCAAGAGGTAAGATTGGTAGGTGGATGCAGCTCTCTCTGTGAATTTGAGTCCTCTAGATTCTATTGCCATGCCAGCCTCAACGGGACTGTTATATTTTTTGTTGAATTCAGCTGCCTTCTCTTTATTCCCGTGTGGTGGATTTATCTTCCTGGCATAGGAATATGAACAGCTATGTATCTCTTCTCTCCCTGTCTCTTATACACATCTTCTCTACCTGCTTTGAATAGGAAATAAATTTGTATCCCCAAATGTGACTGCTTTAGAGTATTGTAAAGGTCATGACAGCAAATATCAGAGAGTGGGTTTAATGAAGAGTAATAGTGTTCTACATGCCTTTAAAAGATTTTTATTCCATTGTTTTAACTACCTTGCAATAGGGTAAGTTATGTGTTACAGCACCTATTCATGTTAAAATCACATTACTACACATCAGTGCCTTAAAATAGTCAAATGGTTGTTCACTAACCAATGGCAATAAATTGTTGGTTCCACAAAATTGCTCCACCGATTACAATTGCTGCTTCGTAGGTCCACTGAATTGTGTGCCCTTTAAGATAAATGCTATAATCAANTTTTCTACATCCAAATGAGTGAAATCCAGGAATGGGAGTTTTAAAAAATGGTTTCATCTACATATTTTTAAAATAGTTTTTAAAATTAAAACTACATGGATAATAAAAAGCTAAATTTTACAGAATGGTGAACAATGAAAAGGGAATTACCTTCTCGTTATAGTCCTCTCTACACCCTCTGCAGAGACAAATATCATTACCAGTTTCATGTGATAATTTCTCAAAATTACATTTTCAGAAAGTATGCGTATCCCACCCCTTTTTAAATTTTGGCTGCACCACATGGCATGTGGAATCTCACTTCCCTGACCAGGGATAGAACTTGCACACCCTGCAGTGGATGCTCAGAGTCTTAAACCACTGAGCTTCCACGGAAGTTCCCCCTGCCCCCCCCTTTTTTAAACACACATAGAACCACACCGTATCTTCTACATTTTGCTTTTTTTTTTTCCCATCTAACTGTTTCACCATTTTATAGTTCTTTACAAGCTGCATGGTATACCTTTTTTGTTTCCTGCCACTCTGTACTGCATGCCAGATCCTCCTTCCCCAACCAGAGATCAAACCTATATCTCCTGTGTTGGAAGTGTGGAGTCCTAACCACTGGACTACCAGGGAAATACCAGGAATGGCATGTTTAAAATGCTTTAAGAAGCTCCTGGAGCTTCAGATTACTTCAAGGTGTTCCCCGTGCTGAAGTTAGTGGTACAGGTTTGGGGAAGACTGAATACCGCGAAAGAGGTATGTGGTGCTGGAGAGTTGCCTAACAGGTAATGTCAGAACAAAGCTGGGTTGTAGACCCGACATGTATGCAACTCTTTTATACATATATTGGGGATGTTAAAAAGTTACTGATGCCTGATTCTTCTCTTGCCTCATCAACTCTATCATGAGAAAAAAAAGAAAAATTTCATTTTGTTTGTAATGCCTTACCCATCTATATGACTTGAATGATCCTGGTAAACAAGATTACATCCAAGGATGGTTTTCTAAGGGAAATGAAGACTTTCATGTTACATAAGAAGCATTATCTATGTGATTCTGGGATCTCCCTTGAAAATGTTACACGTTTTGAAATTTTTCTAATTATCTAATTAGCACATTAGATTTAGTTATTGACATTTGAGAAACCAACATTCTTTCTAATGAAAAAGGCCCTTGCACAGAAAGTGCTTGCTCTTCTAATCTCTGGAGTCAAAGGAGAGATTCTTAAACATGTCATAGTGACTTCTCCTTACTTAATAACAAAGTCACACAAAAAAGTTATTTGCTTCTCACAAGGCCCCTTTCGGGGAGATTTTATATGTTGGGAAGTATGCTTATGGGTTTTATACCAAGATCTTCCCTGAGGCTCCCCATGTCAGTAATTGTGCTGTGCACTCCATTGCTTTGAAAGTTAGGAATGCAGTCATCTTTCTGAGACATCTATAACCCTTTCCCTGATTCCCCCATATCCAATTCTATACCATAGGAAATTCGTTTTACCTCGTAAAATTCTTCAGAATATGTTTACCTTTTCTCCATTTCTTTTTCCTGTCACTCCAGTCTAGGTGAACTGTTTTATTTCTTTTGCAGTATCCTTTAGTCACCTCTAGATTATCAATTCTTGTTCTCCTCTCAATTCATTCTCCACTCATTAGCTAATATAAACTCATTAAATGTTAATTCTGACTATATCACTCATTGCTCAAAACTCTCTAGTGCCTTCCCAGTGTCCTTAGAATGAAATCCCTCCCATGGTCCCTGTGGATCTGCACCACTAGTCTCTCCTGTTGTTTAGTTGCTGAGTAGGTCATGACTAAGTTGTGTCCAGCTCTTTGTGACCCCATGGACTGCAGCATGGCAGACTCCTCTGTCCTCCACTATTTCCCAGAGTTTGCTTAAATTCATGTCCATTGAGTTGGTGATGATATCTAACCATCTTCATCCTCTGCTGACCCCTTCTCCTTTTGCCTTCAATCTTTCTCAGCTTCAGGGTCTTTTCCAGTGACTTGGCTCTTTGTATCAGGTGGCCAAAGTATATTGTCATCCTACTTGTTTAACTTATATGCATAATCTCAGTTCAGTGCAGATATATACATAATACATCAGGTGAAATGCCAGGCTGGATGAATCACAAGCTGGGATCATGGTTGCTGGGAGAACTATCAACAACCTCAGATATGTATATGATACCACTTGAATGGCAGAAAGTGAAGAGGATCTAAAAAGCCTCTTGATGTGAGTGAAAGAGGAGAGTGAAACAGCTGGCTTGAAATCAACATTCAAAAATCTAAGATCATGGCATCCAGTCCCGTTTCTTCATGGCAAATAGAAGGGGAAAAAGTGGAAGCAGTGACAGATTTTTTCTGGGGCTCCAAAATCACTGCGGAGGTGACTGCAGCCCTGAAATTAGGTCTTTCCTACCTCTCCACCAATCGGAACCAACTGCTTCCCCTTCCTCTTTCCATCTGTGCTGGTCTTCCTGTGCTACAAACTGGCCAAGCTTCTTCCATCCTCAGGGCCTTTGCACAAGCTTTTCCTTTGCCTTAGAATTCTTCCCTGGCCTACCCACTTCCTCATCCCTCTTCCCCAAGTTAATGCCTTATCCTTTAGGTTTCATTTTAAACATATCTTACCCAGGGAAACTTCCCTGTCTAAACAAGTCTACAGTGGATCTCCCTGTTATTTGCTTTCACTGTTTCTCCTCAGCATTTATCCCAATTCTAATTATATAGTTACGTTGCTGTTTTAGGGTGGGATTTTTTTTTTTAATCTTTTGGCTGCGCTGCACTGCTATACTACACATGGGATCTCAATTCCTCAACAAGGCATTGAACCTGTGTCCCCTGCATTGGCAGCGCAGTCTTAACTACTGGACTGTGATGGAAGTCCCTTATGTTGTTGCTTTAATTTTCCCTATTGTTGGAAAATCCATTTCATATAAAATTGAAATAGTAACAGGGTATAAAGTCTCTTCCCTTCCCTGTCTCTCTGCTACTGATTTCTCCTCCTTACAAGTACTTAGTTTTAGCATTTTGAATATCCTTTCAGAGATATTTTGAGTATATAAGCAATGATGTACATAATATTCCTCTTTATTTTTGCCTTCTCTTTTATTAACAGATCTTATGTACATTTTTCCACACTTTGTTATCTGTTACTAATATATTGTGGCAATCTTTTATATCACTGTGTAAATAGTTATTTTTCATGTACCATATGGTATGGGCACATCATAATTTCTTTAACCTCAATTATTAGGCATTTAGGTTGTTTTCATGCTTTGGTTATTACAAACAATGCTGCATTGAATAACTTTGTATTTAAGGCCATTTCCCACATTTATACCTATAGTATATATTCCTAGAATTAAAGAAATTAAAGGTTATGCACATTTTTAATTTGGGAAATAATTCCCAAACTGCTGTCAACGGAGGCTGTAACAATTCACATTCTCTCTAGCTGCAGAGGAAGAATGCATGTTTACTCATAACTCAGTGAAAATTTTGTTCTCTGACAATGTAAGAGGTAGAAAGTATCTCTTGGAACCTTTAATTTGCACGTTTTCTCTTCCTTGCAAAGTTATATTTTCATATGTTTAAGATGCATTTGTATGTCTTCTTTAGTGAACTGTTTCTTCATAAACTTTGCTTATGTTATTATTTAATGTGTGACTTCCTCACTACACTCTAAGGCAGGGGTCCCCAACTAATGTCTGATAATCTGTGGTACAGCTGATGTAATAATTGAAGTGAAGTACACAATAAATGTAATGCTCTCGAATCATCCCCAAACCATCCCCCCTACACTGGTTGTGTGGAAAAAACTGTCTTCTATGAAACAGCTTCTTGGTGCCAAAAAGGTTGGAGACTAGTGCTCNTACAGCTGATGTAATAATTGAAGTGACGTACACAATAAATGTAATGCTCTCGAATCATCCCCAAACCATCCCCCCTACACTGGTTGTGTGGAAAAAACTGTCTTCTATGAAACAGCTTCTTGGTGCCAAAAAGGTTGGAGACTAGTGCTCTTAAGGTCAGGGATCCCCTGTATTTTGCTCATCACATAGCTCTTGGTACTGGAATGAATGAAACTCAAAGAAATGACTGGCTCATGTTAAGCAGTTTGACTCCACAGCCCACGTATTTTCACAATCACCCCGTGGAAAGACGAAGCATTTAATTCACCACACCAGGGGCTAGAAAGGTAATGTAAAACGGCCCAAGTGTGCTGGGAAGCCAGGTCTGTGGCAGAACGGTGAACACATGCTACCTAAGGTAGCAGCCAATTTTCATACCTGTTTTACCATCAAGCAGGACTGCGCACCTATTGTCGGATCTTTATTTACTCCGAGGCTAGATTTCTGGCTTTCTTAAGAAATCTCCTAATTTTTAAGTTTCCGATCAATTCAAGACTGCATTCAAATACAGCCCAACCGGCACGATTTGCAGCCTCTAGGAGAAGGCAATGGCACCCCACTCCAGTACTCTTGCCTGGAAAATCCCATGGATGGAGGAGCCTGGAAGGCTGCAGTCCATGGGGTCGCTGAGGGTGAGCCTGGAAGGCTGCAGTCCATGGGGTCGCTGAGGGTAGGGCACGACTGAGCGACTTCTTTCACTTTTCACTTTCATGCATTGGAGAAGGAAATGGCAACCCATTCCAGTGTTCTTGCCTGGAGAATCCCAGGGACGGGGGAGCNTGGAGGAGCCTGGAAGGCTGCAGTCCATGGGGTCGCTGAGGGTAGGGCACGACTGAGCGACTTCTTTCACTTTTCACTTTCATGCATTGGAGAAGGAAATGGCAACCCACTCCAGTGTTCTTGCCTGGAGAATCCCAGGGACGGGGGAGCTTGATGGACTGCCGTCTATGGGGTCGCACAGAGTCGGACACGACTGAAGCGACTTAGCAGCAGTAGCAGCAGCAGCGTAAACACAAGTGGGAGGCTGACGAGGCGGGTAATACCTTAGCTGGATAAAGACAGCCAAGAAAACTATGAATTTTTATGTAAGGCGAAAATGAGGTTCTCAGCCGTAGGGTCTGTAGGGTCTGGGCTTGGGAGCCGGGACTTCCAGAAGGCGGCTTGAAATAAACGCTGGGTGGCGTCAAAGCTGGGCAGGGCCAGGACAGGTTGTACCCAGCGCTGTCGGGGGTTTCTCAAGGAACGCCCACACAAGGGCGTGAGGCGGTAGGGGCTGGCCGGGACGAAGGCGACGACTGGCTGCTCATTCCCTCACCGGCTCCTTTAGAGCCAAGTGAACCGAACGAAAGCACTCGACCGTTCCGACAGTGCAGAAGACCCTCAACCTCCCAGGCAAACCCTTCCGCTCGGCGATCTACTTCTTTCCCTGTTCAGGCCCCTCCCCTCTTCCCCAGTCCTCCGACTTCCGTTTGCCTGGTCGTCTGGGAAACCAGCAACTTCCGGCCTCGCAGCGGTGGGCGGAGCTAAGATGGCTGAAGAGAAACTGTCTGCGGTGAGCTTCGAGATTCTGTTTCGTGTGTGGGCTTCCGGCCGGGATTGGGGTTGGGCCGGGTCGGGCCGGGCGGAGCAGAGCGGAGAGGCGGGTAGGCGGGTGGCCTGTATCCCACGTAGTGGCCGCTGGAGAAATGCGGGGCTGGGCCGGAACACCTCGGGTCGGCCGGGGTGACGCGGTCGGGTTCAGGGGAACTGCTCGGCCTGGGTTCCGGCTGAGATCTTTCCAGCTCTGGGCCTGTGGACTGGGGTTGCTCTTGGGGTGCTCCGGACAGAGAAGGGAGGTTTTCATCAGAAAAGGCTTTTTTACTCGCTTTCTGTCTTATGAGGTTAGGGAAGGAAGCACTCTCACCTGTGCAGAGACAGTTTCTGTTAATCTCTGGATTAGGCAGTGAGACAAATCCTGAAAGCTTTCGTCTGCGTGTGGGTCGGGACCGTGGTTTGGCAAATATAGGAATTCAACTGGTCTGAGTTAAGCGTTGATTAAATTCCACAGAACTGCTAATACAGAGTAACTCAGTTGAATTCAGGATGACCCAGTAGTAGTTATTTTGGAGGCATAAATTCACAATTTGCTCTAATTTCTATAGAGTTCCCAGTGTGAAGCTTTGTTTCCCTTGTTTTAATGTTAAATTTCCAAGCATGTTCTGCGGATTTGTTAAAATGACTTATTTGTTGTTTTAGTGGCTAAGTCGTGTCCAACTTTTTTGCGAACCCACTCGGAATTTATTGTCCTTTTTAAAAATATAAGAGGCAAAATAGCAGTCTTTGACAGACTGTTTTATACCTTAGTTTTGGCTGCTGAGGAGCACGGCCAGTAATGCCCGTCTGTTTGCTTTCTAGTCTGTCTGCAGAGAAATCACATTATTTTAGTATAATGAGAAAACTCTATATACAGACCATGAGGCTCAAAGCAATTTATTAAGCTACGAATTAAAAACAAAAGCGTTATTAATGTTCTTAGAATTTAGACATTGAAAACATAAGATACTTAAGATGCATAATCTTAAGTGTAAGGTATAAAGAGCAACATGACATTGCTGCAAATATAGCTTATTCTTCAGTGCTCATTGCAGGTGTAGGTAGGTATTCATGAACAGAATATGAGTATGATGGCAGAATTGTCCTATACTTTTGAATCCCTGGTAGTGTATTAAAGAGAATGGTTTATTTTGATATGATTTAGCACTTTGGCTGTAAGTTAATCATTTTCATTATTATCAAATTTATTGCTAGCAATATTAAATTTATAATAACTCATCTTTCAGGTTAGGGCTGAATGGAAATTTGAATTTCTATCCTTTTTGGAAGTTATATGGCATCTTGTAATAGGACCTTAAAAAGACCTAGCCATGCCACTTCCACCTGTATCATATTGAAATAAAATAAAACTATAAGCACCTGAGCCATCTTCCCTAGTGGCTCAGACGGTAAAGTGTCTGCCTACAATGCAGGAGATCCGGGTTCAATCCCTGAGTCAGGAAGATCTCCTGGAGAAGGAAATGGCAACCCACTCCAGTATTCTTGCCCGGAAAATCCCATGGACAGAGCCTGGTGGACTACAGTCCATGGGATCACAAAGAGTCGGACACAACTGAGCGACTTTGCTTTGCTTTCAAGCACCTGGTCCACTGGTATTCCCTGCAGTACTGTTTATAGTGGCAAAAAGCTGCAGCCATTAAAAAGAATGTCCGAACTATATATGTTGATGTGGAGGGATTTCTGTGGTGTATATTTAAGTAAAAACTAGTTGTGGAGTGCGGTGTTTAAGAAAATTCAGAGTAAATTTAAAAAATTATATTGGGTTTATTCAGTGATATAGCATCCAGTCTAGGAGACAAAAAGGAACTCTGAGGTGCTGTACAAAATAAAATACTTTCATAGGCAAAAGGGAGCAGAAACAAGGAAGTTATAGACGAAAAGACAGTTGGTTATGGCAAGGTGGACTTTTCTTCAGGGGATGGCAGAGGTGTGTCAGTTATAGTATATAACTAGTGCTGATCAGAGGACTTCTGATTGGTTTAAGATTCCATTTCTGGGAGAGCTGAAACTAAGTTTCGATTTGGTGACTTGGGGCTGGCTTAGCGAACAAACAGACTCCATGTTGGGCCTGTTGTTAACAGGGATATGTGAATTTTGTGATGCAAAGGAAAAACATGTAGATCTGTAGATATGCGTTTATAGAGGAGGAAAGAAGACAAAAAGACTTAAAAATCAGAATTTTGAACACATTTTTAAGGACAAATCTGAGAATTCTGCGGCAAAGACCTTGAGGCTAGGAGACATCGCAGCAAAATGAAGTATAACTAGTCCAGTGTGGGACACACAGAAATTCTAATATGCTACCGAAACTACAGAGGATTATTACTTGTTCCTTAGGAGAACTGGGGACTGATACTTCTGTCTTATTTAAGAATATATAATAGTTTAGAGAGCATAACAAAACAAGTGAATAACTCTGGTTTCCTTGCTTTATATTTAAAAACATTTTTATAGCTCCCTAATTCCTGTTTTTTTTGGTTTTTTTTTTTTTTTTGTGTTTTTTTTTTAANAACTCTGCCCTGATTACAAGCTCCCCGGAAGCTTATAATCAGTTTTATTCACTTTTGTATCCCCATTGCCTAGAACAGTGCCTGGCATGTGGTTGGTACGCAGTGAATATTTGTTGAATGAATGAGTTTTTTTATAGATGAGGAAACTAAGTTTTCCAAGATTACACAGTAATAGGACAATATGTGGCACTGTAATGATTTGTAAAGTCTTTGGTAAACCTAGAGTTCTTTTAACTTTTAGACAGTCTGTCATCAAGAGTGTGAGATGACTGTTAGGCACTTGAATTTGGTGGTGCTTTCCCTTCTTATAATTCCTACTCCACTTCATGAGCCTCTGGGCCCTTGAGATAACTTACAAATTGAACTTTTTTTTCCCCTCCCATTCTTAACCCATGGAACACAAAAAATAGTTCATCTTTTATTATAAGATTTTAATAATGTTGTGCGTGTGTGCTAAGTCGTTTCAGTCATGTCCAATTCTTTGCTAATCTTTGGACTGTAGCCTACCAGAGTCCTCTGTCCATGGCATTCTCCAGGCAAGAATACTGGAGTGGGTTGCCATGCCNAAGATTTTAATAATGTTGTGCGTGTGTGCTAAGTCGTTTCAGTCATGTCCAATTCTTTGCTAATCTTTGGACTGTAGCCTACCAGAGTCCTCTGTCCATGGCATTCTCCAGGCAAGAATACTGGAGTGGGTTGCCATGCCCTCCTCCAGGGGATCTTCCCAACTCAGGGATTGAACCTGCATCTCTTATGTCTCCTGCATTGGCAGGCAGGTTCTTTATCACTAGCGCCACCCAGGAAGTCCAAGATTTTAATAATGAGAAAGACTCAAATTTGCATTTTATAAATTTTCTTTAGGCTACAGAAGCAGTGATAATGATATTATAAACTCAAAGGATTCAGTGTCTCCTTTCCTTTAGAAAAGGGGTAGGTAGCAGTGAGGTAGGTCATACAGTTGAGACTTGCTTTAAGATTGCATGCATACTCACTCACATCTGCCTTTAAACTTGATGATTTGTGTGGTCTTTTGTAGGAAATTTAACTTTGGAAATGGTTAGTTAGGCAGAACAGGAATGGCTAATATCTGATGATTGATGAGGCTCAGGGGAAGAGAAGGAAGGAAAAAAAGTCTTTGAAGAGTCTCACATAAGCCCTACTGACTAAAAGAAGGGTAGTCCCAGTCAGAGAATGTGGGTAATTGGAAGATGAAGAGTTAGGTTGCTTAACATTTAATCTTTTTTTCTTTCTTCTTATTTATAAAATTATATCCATATTTCTGTCATAATTTCACTTTATAAACTCCATTGTTATTCCCTGTTGGAAAAGAAAAAAGCATTCTTAATTGTGGCTTAGCTGGTAAAGAATCTGCCTGCAATGTGGGAGACCTGGGTTCAATCCCTGGAGAAGGGAAAGGCTACTCACTCCAGTATTCTGGCCTGGAGAATTCCATGGACTGTATGGTCCATGGGGTCACAAAGACTCAGACGTGACTGAATGACTTTCACTTTCAATATTAATGCTGGGTCACAGTAAGCTTTTTTTCCTTCCCATCATATTAATATTATGCACATGTAAGTCTTGGGTTTTTTGTTGTTATATCGCCTAAGGTTCTGGAACAGAATGATTACAAATCATTTCCTTTTCTTCCCCTGGTGTACCCTTTCTTTTACATTTTGAAAAATAAGGGAACCCCCCGACTTCACTTTGACTTTTCACTTTCATGCGTTGGAGAAGGAAATGGCAACCCACTCCAGTGTTCTTGCCTGGAGAATCCCAGGGACCGGGAGCCTGGTGGGCTGCCGTCTATGGGGTCGCACAGAATCGGACACGACTGAAGCGACTTAGCAGCAGCAGTAGAACTTCCCCGGTGGTCCAGTGGTTCATTCTGCACTGCAGGGGGCACAGGGTTCATCCTTAGTCTTGGAACTAAGATCCCATATGTGGTGTGGTGTGGTGTGGCCAAAAAAAAAGTGACCATTAAAATAATCAGGGAATACCTCAATCATGTATTAAAATGCATAAAGAATAACAAATACCCATGTGTTTACAGGCCGGATTTAATAAATAAAAACATTTAGCTGTATATAGTTTAGAGCTTTTAATTTTTTTGAAAGCTAAAGCATTAAAGAGTTTAATTCTCATTTTTATTGATTTCTAAATCATTCTTCCTTTTTCCTTGAGGTCTCCACTGTTCTGAGGTTGGCGTAAATAACTGTCTTCCTTTTTACCATAGAAAAGTTAACTTCTTAATGAATTTTTACCTATATTTTAATTGAACTCAAAGGAATAGTAACTCTCTGTCGTGAATCATTTTCAGTGTCTGAGGTGTCTGAAATATTTTTCTCCTTGTTGACTTCTCATTACTGGGCAACAGTATAATGTTTCACATTTGAGCTATTGCTAAGACTGTGTTTAGCTATTTTTGGTCCTCTGATCTGTATGTGATATTAACTATGTTATATATATTTTGTTAATAACACTCCTGAAATATCTTTTGGAAAGTCATTTTATTCACCTTCCAAAACCCGGAAGAGAGAGAAAGGAAAAGAGGGAAAGAATGATTCTGTTTTTCCCTTCAGGCAAGTTATCAGTTGAGAAACTGATTTATGAACCACACAAACTGTACAGGAATACATACTGAATTTGTACTAGTAGGACAAGTATCTTTTAATGTAACAATCCACACATTTTTAATACACTTTGGTTAAAAATGGTCAGCAGCATGAAGAATTTAACGTGATATTCCAGTCTCCTTTTGGTTAGTTTAGACATAAGGACAATGCTGAAGGAGAAAACCTAACAATGACTGTTTATTTTTGTCAAAATATGCAACCCAGCTCCGGAGTTTCCTATTTTGGAGAAGCAGAACTGGTTGATACATCTCTATTATATCCAGAAGGATTATGAAGCATGCAAGGTGAGAGGCTGTGCTGATAGAGAACATGAGAGGCAGGCTTTGATTAAGCATGTGTGTCTGTCACTCAGTTTGTATGGCAGGAAATAGCCCATTATTTTAATAACGTGTGAAATCTTGTTTCTTCACATTTTGTGTATCAGCTAGCTTTTGCTGTGATAATGCTGCTTAACAAACAACCTCAAAATGTGAGTGGCCTTATTTATTACTCATAGGCCTTCAGATTGGCTCTAGGCTGGTGGGGTTTAACCACAGCCTGAGGGTCAGCTTCCAGTGTGCTCCCTGTGTCTTCTCATCTCAAGACCAGGCTGAAGGAGCCACTACTCTCTGGGACTTGTTGGTCTTATGGTGGAGAGCATATGTTCAAATCAGCATTGTGTTTAACTTTTTGATCTCTGGATAGGTGAAAATGGTGTTTCACTTTTATTTCATAATTCTTGTGGTGAGCTTGATGCTTTGTATATTTTAAAACCATTTGTATTTTCCTTTCTCTAAACCGTGTCTTTGGTGACGGTATATATGTTACACACTTTCTGGCAGAGAATAGTATCATGATGCAAAGTATACCCTTAGTATTGTCTTTTTTTGGCATTCAGAGCTTTGTAATGCTTTTAAGGTTGTGATTTTTGTACCTGTCACATTTGTACCCACAGCAGTGCAAAGAACTAGCAATGTTTTGTTCCAGAATGGATTTGGAAAGATTTTTTTCCTTCTGTGATACTATCCTTATTTCTCCTTTCCTTTATTGACCACTTTTTCTGTTTCCTTTCTTTCAGCTTCTCTTCCTTTGTTTGTTTCTTAAGAATTAGGGCTGTCCCTGTGTACAGTCCTTGACTCTTTGCTTGTTCTGCACACTTCTTCCTGATCGCCAGATCAGTCTGATGCATACTGAATGCTTCACAGACATTTCAGATTCAACTTTTCTGGAGCCAAATTTACCTGCTTCCTTCCATACCTATTGCTTCTCCTTTTTTCCTATCTCTTGATTCCTTACATATACTCCTTGTCCATGTCTTGTTGTTCAGTTGCCCTGTCATGTCTGACTCTTTGTGATCCTGTGGATTGCAGCATACCAGCCTTCTCTGTCCATTACCATCTCCCAAAGTTTGCTCAAGTTCATGTCCATTGCATCGGTGATGCCATCCAGCCATCCCATCCTCTGACGCCCTCTTCTCCCTCCACTCTCAGTCCTTCCCAGCATCAGGGACCTCTCCCGAGAGTTGGCTGTTCGCATCAGACGACCAGAATACTGGAGTCTCAGCCTCAGCGTCTGTCCTTCCAGTGAATATTCAGGGCTGATTTCCCTTAAGATTGATTGGTTTGATCTCCTTGCTGTCCAAGGGACTCTCAGGAATCCTCTCCAGCACCACAGCGTGAAGGCATCAACTCTTTGGCACTCTGCTTTCTTTACGGTCCACCTCTCATAACTGTATGTGACCACTGGGAAGACCACAGTCTTGACTGCTTGGGCCTTTGTCGGCAGAGCAGTGTCTCTGCTTTTCAACACACTGTTTAGGTTTGTCATAGTTTTCCTGCCAAGAAGCAAATGTCCTCTGATGGTGATTGCAGTCACCATCCACAGTGATCTTAGAGCCCTAGAAAAGGAGATCTGTCACTATTTCCACCTTTCCCCACCTGCATCTGCCAGGAAGTAAAGGATGCCATGATCTTAGTTTTTTCAATATTTAGTTTTAAGCTGGCTCTTCCACTCTCCCCCTTCACCCTCATCAAGAGGCCTTCCAGTTCCCCCTCGTTCTCTGCCATCAGGGTGGTACCGTATGCATTTCTGAGGTTTTTGATGTTTCTCCCACCTGTCTTGATTCCAGCTTGTAACTTGTCCAGCCTGGCATTTCTCATGATGTGTTCAGTGTATAGATCAAACAAGGTGACAGCAGACAGGTGTCCATGTCTTCCTTTACTTAAAAACGCTTGAAGACAAGTAACCACTACTCAGAAGTATTATTTGTTTCTTTTTCAGGCTGTTATCAAAGAACAGCTTCAGGAGACTCATGGGTTATGTGAATATGCTATCTATGTTCAAGGTGAGGCATATATTTCTTCTCTTCTTGCTAGAGAAATGCACACTCTGCCTAGATTCTGGAAAAAGAACAACTTATGAAATACTTAAATTCAAGTAAATGTTCCCACAAATCTCTTTTTTAGTATTACTGTTTTTTTAAGAAATCAGAATGTAATTATTGTGCTGGATTTGACCTCAGAAATGACTAGTTCTGTTAAAAAGCTTGCTACTGTCATTCACTCCTATTCTAGTTTCTGGCTAGTGTTTTTCAGAATTGTTGTTAGGGTCACTGCCTCCTGCAGCAGTGTTGGGCCCAGAGGAGGCTTTTCAATAATTCTTTGTAGTCAAGCTAGAAGAGGTGAAAAAAAGCTTGAGGATATTTTGTACCGGAGTCAGGATGAAAGGAAGAAGCCCAGAGGACACAGCAGAGAATAAATGGAAGTCATCAGAAATCAAATATTATAGGGACTAGAGGGATTGATTGGAATTTTACTCTGTAGTGCCCAAGTAGCATCCTTGGTTGGTACTTGGGCACCAGGAACTTTCTAACTCTTTGATTTGTAAATGAATGGTTTTGTTTCCCACTGGCTTCCCTGGTGGCTCAGAGGTTAAAGCATCTGCCTCCAATGTGGGAGACCCGGGTTCAATCTCTGGGTCGGGAAGATCCCCTGGAGTAGGAAATGGCAATTGATTCCAGTATTCTTGCTTGGAGAATCCCATGGACGGAGAAGCCTAGTAGGTTACAGTCCATGGGGGTCGCAAAGAGTTGGACACGACTGAGCGACTTCACCTTACCTTACCTTACCTGCATTTGTAGTCTTCAGATTCATATTATGCAATTTTCTGATGTAATACAGAAACATATCTAGGACATTGTGGCAAAATAATGCTTATTTATTCCCAGTATCACCAGTTCCAGACTTATAGTGCCTCATACTACTTAAGCATGTAAATCTTCTGGAAACTTAGGCCTAGGAAAAATGATTGATTCTGATTGGTTGCTAGACTGAGAACCAACTCTGAAATATTATTGCATTCTTTGCCAGCATCTCCTTGTGGGACTTGGGTTTTTTATTGCACTTGTCCCATTTGGGTGTACTCTCTGATAACTATCAGGTGAAGTTGGAATTACCATGATTAATAGAGCATCTGATAGGAGCTATAAGAATGTTCTTATAGTGAAGAGTTTCTGGAATAATTTACAAGGCACCTGATTATCTGCCTGTTAGAAGCTGGGAGTGGAGAAATAGGTAGGTCCCAGATACCTTAAAAAAAGGTTTCAGCTCATCACCAGCTTTGCTGCTTGTTTCAATTCATCTGAAATCATATCTGATTGTATTTTAAGATGCAGTTATCCAAGGGGTTTCTTTGGTAAGATTTCCTACTTCCCTCTTTCTCCAATTTTTCACATGCCAGGCTCCATTCTTAGAACATGATTTTATTTTCTGTGTTTTCTCTCTCTTGGCAGCTTTGATATTTCGCCTGGAAGGAAATATCCAAGAATCCCTAAGACTCTTTCAGATGTGTACTTTTCTCAGCCCTCAGTGTGCTGATAACCTCAAGCAGGTGGCCAGATCTTTGTGAGTATTGGCAGCCTGGAGGGCTTAGGGCACTGGTGGAGAATAGTGTGAAGTGCATTCTCTGGCTGGGGCTTACTTAAAGAGAAACGTAACAAATTCACTTTGAAGAGTGTGGATTAATTTTGAAATTTGAGAAAATGAGGTAACCAGTATAAAGCAACTGAATATTTCAAACACTGCATATTCTAGTTTGATAGGAGAGCACTGATAGTATTTCTCAAATAGTAACATTTTGTGCTTCAAGTACCCTAATCATACTGCCAACCCATGGAATTTTTCCTGTTTACTGTTCCAATACTTATAATACTATACACACAGTAGTTTTGTAGTGTTTGTTAAGTGTTTGTTGTGTTTTGTAGTGTTTGTTTAAGTGTTTGTTAAGCCTCTGAAGGCTCCTGGATTCTGGCACTCTCTAGAATCTTTATAAGCTTTTAAGTACTAATAGCTTTACTACTCCAGAGAAGTAGAGTGTGATCTGTGGAGTTCCCACCCTCTCTTTCTAACCTACAGTGTCATCGACACCTGCACTGTCTTTGCACGGATGCTGATTTTCCCGTGTCTCCAGAATTAGTATCAAGGAAAGAGACTTAGTTTGGAAGAGAAGGGCATGTCCCTAATACATGATGATGAAAAGTTGTGGCAATTCTTGTTTAATGTGGAATTAACTTGGCTTGTTTCTTGGTCTACATTTATTGTACCTTGGGGAAAATAAATTACACCAGACTTTCATTAAAACTGGGGCTTCCCTGGTAGCTCAGATGGTAAACAATCTGCCTGCAATGCAGGAGACACAGGAGACTTGGGTTCAATCCCTGGGCCAGGAAGATCCCCTGGAGAACGGAATGGCTACCAACTCCATTATTCTTGCCTGGAAAATTCCATGGACAGAGGAGCTGGGGTTGCAGAGTTGGACATGACTGAGCAACTAACACTTTCACTAAAATCGGTATAGAATGGGATCAAGGCCTTGGAACAGCTATCAGCTCTGTCTCTACCAAGAGCTTCTCCTGTTGGTATATAAGAGTCTCAGTGGCTAAACCCACACAAGCCAGTCATAGGGAAGAGGCTTCCAAAATTCTCTGCTGGCTGGAACATGAGTCAAATGTGGGACTAGTGGGGTTGGTTTTATAAAAAGCTCTATGTTAATAATTACAGAAAATGTGTTTCTTCCCCAGATTTCTTTTGGGAAAACATAAAGCTGCCATTGAAGTATATAATGAAGCAGCTAAACTCAATCAGAAAGACTGGGTAAGTAGGGAACTTTGTTCTTTGTTATTAGTAACATGCTGATGGTTTCATTTATCATATGGGTTTCATTTATCATTTGTATTTATTACTGAGTTATTACATGCCAAAACTGTCTTTATTTTATCCTCACACTTGATTGATGATTTGGCCTAGGTATAACATCAAAAGTTAGGTTTCCTCATAACTCAGCAGACAATGCCGCCAAGCTTTCTTGCTATAAGTATTGTTGATGAGTAGTCTGTTACTAGTCTGATTCTTGTTGATAACCCCACACTCTTGTCTAAAACCTTTGAGGATTTTCTGTTTATTATTAGAGTTCTGAAATACCAGTAATAGTTGTCATGATGTGTTTCTTTTCTCTTGCATTCAATTGGCTCTTTCACTTTGAAGACCCTTGCCTTTGGATAGAGAGGTGGTTTTTTTTTTTTTTTTTTTTGAGTAGTTCTTCGATTATTTTTTCCTTTCCATTGTCTGTATCATTTAGGGATTGTGTGTAACTGCAACAAAACATTAAATACTGACTTTACAAATTATGAGTTTATTCTTTTCTTATGTAACAAGAAGCCCAGGTAAGTAGTTACTGACATTGATTTGACAACAACACTGAGACTTTTTCTTCATGGCTGCAAGATGGCTGCTACAGCACTAACATCACATCATTATTCTAGTAGGGAGAAAGAGGAGGCAACAAAGAGAAAAAGACATAACCTTTATTGAGAAAGTATAACTTTCCCAGAAATCCTCAACAGACTTCCACATACATTATATCAACTACCTGTTTTGTAAAGAAGACTGGGAAATATAGTTTTTAAGTTGGACACATCGTCACTCTATTAGGTTTCTGTTAGTAAGGTAATCAGAGAGGGTGAATATCAGGGAGATAACTAGCAGCGTAGGCCAGTTTTCCACTCTATTACACGTGTTCCACATCTATTCTCATTGTCTTCTAACTTGCCTCTCAGATTTTCCACATCCTTGTCTTTGCTGTACATTCAGAGATATTTCCTCAATCATATCTTCCAAATCATTTTTGTTTTTAGCTATATTCATATTCAATATTTTTTATTTCTGTAATTATATTTTTAATTTTCAAGAACTTTGTCTTTTCTTACAGTTGCCTCTTCATGCCTCTGACCCTTTGAAGTTCTCTTCTGCTTTCCACAATTATCTTTTTCTTCCTCTCTTTATTTTGGTTCTTCTTCATGTTGATGGTTTTTTCAAAATAACTGTGATTCTTAGAAAGATACATCTAAGAGTGAAGGAGATTCTTAGATATATCGAAGGGTAAAGGATTAGATTGATTAGTAGAAAGAGCTAGGATGGCTTTTCCCTGCAGTTCTTATGGCCCTATTATTTTTTAGATGTGTTTGTCAGTCACTTTTATGCAGATCTGAAGACTGAGATGTTTAAGTCTTTATGCCACTGAGTATTTTATAGCCAAAGGCCAAAGTAAAGCTACAGATAAAGGAAAAGTGAGTTACTCTTTTGTTCATTTAGTCACTTTTTTCAACAAGTGAGTGAATGCTGTGTGCCAGGTACTGGGCTGCAGATGCAAAGATGGATTGGTGGTTTATGGGACCATCAACCAGGAAATAAGGAAATAGGAAATAAGGAAGGAAGAAAAGCAAGTTAGGGGAGAGGTTGGTGATAACAAATTAGAATTAAATCCTATTTTCAGAAGATTATGGACATGATGTACTGTAGCTTCTGGTAGGATATCTAAATTGAGATGTATCCAATACATGGCTATATATAGAAATCTGAAGCCCAAGTGTTCTAGGATAGAGATACATGTTTTGGAGTCAAAGGTGATGATTAAAACCATGAAATTGAATGAGATCACTCTGTAGTGAGCTGAGGATGGAATCCTGGAAAAACAGTTTGAAGGGCTGAGCTGAAGAGAAAATGAGTCCATAGAGGGAGATAGAGAGATAAGAAGTGAGACAGGTGAGCTCGGGGACGGAATGGGGGGGGAAAGGAAGAAGGTTCATGTCCAGTTGGTTGAAAGAGCTCATTTGGTATTACTTATCTGGGATAACAAGTCCATTGGTGCCAGTAGAGGTGGTCATTTCTCAAACATCCATTCTCTGCCCTGATGCTTCACGAGTGCCTGTGGCCTGTAGAAAACCTGTAGCTCTACTCTCTTGGACTCATCAGGGTATTCGACAGTCTAGCTGCTGCAGGAGAATAATTCCTCTTGCCATGATCTCATTGGACTTTTGGATCAGCTGTTAAGTAGGGAGGATTTCCTGTACTTTTAGATGAGGAAGCTGAGGCTTTTGGAGATGGAGTGACTTGCTGAAGGGCACACAGTGAGGTAATGGCAGAAATGGAGCAGAATTCAGGTCTAGAATCCAGAATTCCTCACTTTAGACCTGTAATTTTTCCACTGTATCAATTGCTCTTGCAGGATGTCTGCTGCATCCTCTCACCCCATGAAAAACAGAACTTAACTCTGATTTGTTCTAGTTTTCTTTTCAAATTTCAAAAATTTCCTTGGCTGTCAGTTTGTTTAAGGCATATTGCTGTTGTTTTGCCAAGTAATAACCATGGCAAATATTTTCAAAACTATGGGCATTAGTTGCCTTCCAGGACATTAAAGGACAAGTAGGCTATATTTCTCCTCTCTCCAGCTCTCTGTGTACATTCTTAAAGGGTGATGAAGTGGAATGTCCTTGTGAAGTTGGAGAGAGGAGAATTACAGCCCTACTTTTAGAGACAGGCCTGAGTTCAAATCCCACTGCTTGGCAATGTGTGGACATATTTTGGGTTATGATTTAAGAAAAATTAATTGTAATGTGAGTCATTTATCAGAAATTGATTCAATATCAGATATTATGCAGTAACTAATTTTTTTCCCCCAAGTATGATAGTGGTATTGTGGGTAGATTTTATAAGAGAGATCTTATCCCTTGGAAATATATACTGAGGGACTTTCCTGGTGGCTCAGTGGTAAAGGGTGTGGCTGCCAATGCAGGAGACATGGGTTCAAGTCCTGGCCTGGAAAGATCCCACATGCCAAGAAGCAACTAAGCCTGTGCACCACAACTAGTGAGCCTGTGCTCTGGAGCCTGGGGACCACAACTGCTGAAGCCCCGCGTGCCTGTACGCCCTGGAGCCCGTGCTCCATAACAGGAGGAACCACCTTAATGAGCAGGCTGTGCAACAACAAGTGGCCCTCACCACAGCTAGAGAAAAGCATGTGGAGTAGTGAAGACCCAGCACAGCCAAAAATAAATACATAAATAATAAAAAATAAAAAACACATACTGAAATATTTGTGGATAAAATGTTATATTATCTGGTATTTGCTTACAGAAGTAGTGGGATGGATGTGGGGGTATGGATTGGATGGTTGTTGGAGGAAGACAATGAGTACATGGTGATTTATATATATATGTTGAAATTGTTTTTTTTTTTCCTTTTTAAAAATAGTCCCTTAGCAATCTGAGACCATTTCTTTCTTTTTTTTTGTTTTAACATTTATTATTTTATTTTGGCTGCACTGGGTCTTTGCTGCTGTGCTCAGGCTTTCTCTAGTTGCAGTGAGCAGGGGCTACTCTTCATTGTGTGTGCAGGCTTCTTGTGTGGCTCCTTGTTGCAGAGCACAGGCTGTAGACGTGTGGGCTCAGGAGCTGTGGCTCGGGAGGCCCTAGAGTGCAGGCTCAGTAGTTGTGGCGCATGGGCTTAGTTATTCCACACCATGTGGAATTTTCCTGGACCAGGGTTTGAACCAGTGTCCTCTGCATTGTCAGGCTGATTCTTAGCCACTGGACCACTGGGGAAATCCTTTTCTTTTTATCAGCTTTATTGAAATATAATTCAAATACCATGCAATTCACCTATTAAAAGTAGATGATTCATTGTTTTTTAATATATTTACAGAGTTGTGCAATAGTCATCACAATCTTACTTTATTTTTATTGGAATGTAGTTGCTTTACAGTGTTGTTTTATTTTTTGATGTACAGCAAAGTGAATCAGCCATTCAAATTCTTCCTTGAATTTCCTTCCATTTAGGTCACCAGATAGCATTGAGTAGAGTTCCCTGTGCTATACAGTAGGTCCTCATTAGCTATCTGTTTTTTATAGTAGTGTATATGTCACTCTCAATCTCCCAGTTCATCCCTGCCCCTCCCCTCCTTGGTATCCATACGTTTGTTTGATATGTCTGTGTCTCAAAGTTTCTGCTTTGCAAATAAGCTCATCTGTGTCATCTTTCTAGATTTCACATATAAGCGATATTATGCATATATATATATATTTCTCTTTCTGACTTGCTTTACTCTGAATGACTGTCTTTAGATATATCCAAGTCTCTGCAGATGGTACATTTTCATTTTTTATGGCTGAGTAAATATTCTACTGTATATATGACCATGTCTTCTTTATCCATTTCTCTGTTGATGGACATTTAGGTTGCTTCCATGTTCTTAAAATTCTTTAAGATTTAGAACTAAGGAAAAAAAACATCTCTGTGCTGATGCTTTCTGTATTAAGCAAACTGCTTAACTTTTCTGAGCTTCAATTTCCTTATCCCCAAAATCAGAATTTTTATACTTATGTTTCAGATTTGCTGGGAAAATTAAAGTAATATATATGAAAAACATCTGGCACAGGATCACTGATTGCTATTTTGTTGTTGTTATTTTAGGCAACTTGGAAAACATTAAGCAGTTGTCTGTGAGCCCTTGAAGGTTCATATTTCTTCAGAGAGGGACACTGCTGGGTCTGCCTGTGCTTCTGCACTTCCTCACTACTCACAAGATGGTCCTTACTGTTTCCCAAGAGCAGTTTCCTCACCCTTGCCTTTTCCTTTCTTTAAATAAAAATGATTTAATATAAGGGAGTTATAGAGATTCTATAGAACACAAGGTCAGGAAATACAGATTGATCTTGCAGTGAACTGGAACTAGAAAGCTGTCAGCAACCAAGTTAGCTTCTCTGCATTTCTGCTGTTTTTTTCTTTCTGTAGATCAGAGGTTGGCATTTCTTTTGTGGGGGGGGGGGCGGGGTAAAGGTCAGGTTAGTATATATTTTAAGCCTTGCGGCTTTATACGGTCTTTGTTGCAATTACTTAACTCTGAAGTTCTATGAAAGAACCATAGAGGATACATAACAAGTGGTTGTGGCTGTGTTCTCTACAACTTTATTTACAAAAGGGGGCAGAGGGTGGATTTGTCCCATGGGTCGTAGTTTGCTGAGCTGTGCTGCGCTGCAGACTTCTGTAGAAAAGCCCTAATTACATATCCAATTATGTATCTGTAATTGGAGCCAGTCTGCAGAAGCCTGCAGCACAGGACCGTGCAGGAAACCTGGGTTTGATCCTTGGGTAGGGAAGTTCCCCTGGAGAAGGGAATGGCTACTACTCTAGTATTCTTGCCTGGAAAATCCCCTGAAGAGAGGAGCCTGGTGGGCTACTGTCTGTGGGGTCACAAAGAGTCATATACAAGTGAGCGACTAACACTTTCACTTTTCACATATCTGTATTCCATTGTAGTAGCCTCCAGATGGCACTGTCAGCCTCCAAGTTCATAGCACCTAGTGAGTGAATTCCTAGATTCCTGTGAAAAGAAGTCTGACATCCACACCCACACCCCTCCTTAGAGCTGGAGAAGGGACTGTGGTAGTTTCTTCTGAGAAGAGGGCACAAAGGGTTTGTTCCAGGAGCAGCTCTAAGAGAAAAAAAGATATAGGAATGGGCTGGGTATGCACCCAAAGGTACTTATATAGGCCCAGGAAGATCACCGGTTTATTCTGCTTTTACCTCTTATAATCTGAATAATGTTCAAGTAAAAAACTAACCATAGTGCATATTTTCAGGCTTAAATTTTGTCAAGCAGCAATAATCTCTAGATGCCTGTTCACACTAATAATTACTGTGGAATTTACACTTCTTTTCCTTTCTTTTGTGTGTAGGAAATCTGTCATAACCTAGGAGTTTGCTACATTTATCTGAAACAGTTTGACAAGGTAATCTGTAGAAATGGTGGTGGCGGTGGGTGAGCAGTTGTCTGGGGATTTCACTGAGGGTACACTTTTGATACAGGTCCCATGGATCATTTTGTATTATTCCTACTGCTTGCAGAGACTTTTAGGAGTAAAAAATGAAAGTTCCATATGCATTTACCCCCATTGTTATTCTCATTTGTCACTATTCATCTGTTTTTTTCCCCTGCTTTAACAAGAAAGTGACAAATTCTAGAAATAGAGGAAATAGCAATCTCATTCCTTTCTTCCTATCTTATTTTCCACACCTTAGTTTAATTTTCCAGAATAGAAACACAAATGTCCAATAAAATTTAAATATAAAAAAGTGGATCTGTAAGTCTTAAAAGTGTAATTATGGCCAAGTGAGCTATCTTACATTTCAGTTTTCAGGTCATTGGAAATGAATTTTTAATCTTAACTAGTTTGACGTGAGAGTTTTTAAGGTTATGTTCCACGTGAGACTTTTATATTTCACTGTGATTAGGCTGTGGTGCCCAAGACTCTTATGATCAGATAAAACTTTTGAGCTTATTCTGGTACTCAGATAAAGGGAAAAAATGTATATATCTTAACTGAGGGGTAGACCAAATTATTGAGAACTCGTAAAAGTTAGTGAAAGTGGGGTTGGTTAGTTTCCTTCATAATTCTCCTACTTAGTGACTGAAGTTTTATTTTCTTTTCTCCAGTGCTGACAGGACTGAGAACCTGAATTAGTTGATGCTCATTTGATAATGTTTAATATGTACCAGTTTGTAAACTGAAGCAACCTAATCAGTCCCTCGGGGTTCTTAAAAAAAAACCAACTGTACATCAGCAGTTGAGGTGTGAGAGTAACTTTTGCTCTTTTGAGACATATAAAAACAAATAATACCTGTATCTGTGCAAATAAAATATACATATTTAGTTGATTAGGTTTTCTGAGCAGATGGCTCTTCAGTGTTATATATTTGGTTAGGAGCTTTTTCTCTTCAGAGAAATTAAGCAAGTACATATCTGCTGCTGCTGCTAAGTCACTTCAGTTGTGTCTGACTCTGTGCGACCCCATAGACGGCAGCCCATCGGGCTCCCCCATCCCTGGGATTTTCTAGGTAAGAATACTGGAGTGGGTTGCCATTTCCTTCTCCAGTGCATGAAAGTGAAAAGTGAAAGTGAAATCTCTCAGTGATGTCCGACTCCTCACGACCCCATGGACTGCAGCCTGCCAGGCTCCTCCATCCATGGGATTTTCCAGGCAAGAGTACTGGAGTGGGTTGCCATTGCCTTCTCCTAAGTACAGAGTACATCATGAGAAACGCTGGACTGGAAGAAACACAAGCTGGAATCAAGGTTGCCGGGAGAAATATCAATCACCTCAGATATGCAGATGACACCACCCTTATGGCAGAAAGTGAAGAGGAACTAAAAAGCCTCTTGATGAAAGTGAAAGAGGAGAGTGAAAAAGTTGGCTTAAAGCTCAACATTCAGAAAATGAAGATCATGGTATCTGGTCCCATCACTCCATGGGAAATAGATGGGGAAACAGTGGAAACACTGTCAGACTTGGGCTCCAAAATCACTGCACATGGTGATTGCAGCCGTGAAATTAAAAGACACTTATTCCTTGAAAGAAAAGTTATGACCAACCTAGATAGCATATTCAAAAGCAGAGACATTACTTTGCCAGCAAAGGTCCGTCTAGTCAAGGCTATGGTTTTT
>SJYV01002448.1:595528-607473 GCA_006410875.1 Neotragus pygmaeus | reverse complement strand
ACTGAACTGAACTGAACTGAAGTACATATCTATTCATGGAATTATTCTGAGCCAAGAGAGAGCTGGATTTGGTTTTTGGTCAGACCTGAACTGAGGAGGAGGAGAATTAGATTTTACTGTAAAGCTAACAGGCTAAGAAAATTAAGTAGCTGGCATTTATATAAATACATGTTGAATCAGTGAAGGACTAAACAGCCTTTATCATCATCTGCAAGATAAGCTCTAACAGAGTGAGGAGTTTCTGTTAGCTTTGGTATACTAGTACCTAGAGCAATAGGCACTTGATGATATCTACTTAATAAATGAACATTCATTCATTTATCCAATTAATGGTGAGGAAAATGAGGTCCACCCTGGAGAATGGTGTGCAGTTGGTCAGCGATGCAACTGGGGTCAAGTTTGGGGCAGTACTCTCTATGTACTTGACATATGGAATATGAGTTATGGGAATGGATATCAAAAAGCAGAAAACACTCAAAAAAGTTAATCCTCTTGTACAAGCCCCCCAAGTGGCACTAGAGGCAGACATTTCATGTTTCCAGCTGTCCTATGAGAGCACAGTTTGGGTATGTTTTAGTTTTTTGGGTGGTGGGACATTTGCTGAAATGTGATGTTCCTACTTTAGTACAGCAGGAGCTCTTTCTTTACATTAGCTGTACAGAGTCATTGTCCTTTCTTGGTGGTGATTTGGTTCTCTTTACTCTGTCAATCTTGTTAGGCACAAGACCAGTTGCACAATGCCCTACATCTTAACAGACATGATCTGACGTACATAATGCTGGGCAAGATCTTCTTGCTGAAGGGAGACTTGGACAAAGCCATTGAAATCTACAAGAAAGCAGTGGAGTAAGTGTGTTGGTTCCTTTAGAGCAACGAGAAAGTAAACAAAAATGGGAGCAGATGTGATCTCCCGTGCCTGAGAGAGGACACATGTGACTGGTTACACATTGTGTGAGTTCTGTGAGTTAGAGTGAATGTTAAGCTAGAGTTTAGAGCTCCCAGTGCCTTAAATAAGGACGACTTAGGTTTCTTTCTCACCTGTCAGTGTGGCTGGTCCTGTGCAGCTCTCTCCTCCACAAGGTCAGTCAGGGATCCAGGTTCCTCCTGTGTTAAGCCATCATTCCGTAGGTTGTTGCCTAAGCCCTGTTGATAATGGAACTGACTGGAGTTCCCAGTGTGGTATTTTGTTTCTCTTTTCTAGGGAATCTTATCTTTTCTGCCTAGATCTTGTCTGGTTTAAGTGGGATAGCTGTAACAAAATGCCTTTGTCTCATTTGTTTGGTCACTTGATAGAATGCTCATCTGTGGTTCAAGGCCACAAAGTCTATTCCTGATAACAAGACTTTGGACTAAATTTAGATTTCTGTTGTTAATTATTCTGGTCTTCTATCATGATAGTAACTTTTCTAGTTACATTAGTCACAACAATGCTGCTTCTGGAATTTTTTTCATATTTTATATCTAAAAAGACATAAAAAATCCTTTGGTTTGTTAGGCTGCAAGAAAAACTTCTGTCATCAAGAGGCTACGTTTACAGGGACAAGTAGGTAGGAGCCCATGTAGCCATATGTTGAATCTTTGTGCTGCTGAGTGGAAACCTTGACCCTTGACCCCTGCATTCAAGAAATTGGCTCTTTGAGCTTAGCTTACATTAGTTACATTAGCTCACACATTCTTCCTGTGTCTGGCTAAGGACTTAAGTCACTGAAATCTTCAAATGAGACTCTGGAGGACAGCTGAGCATTTGGAGCCTTATTGAGATGATAGAAACCATTGTTTATGGCCCACAGCTTCACAGTAGTCATGTTTTGGTGGGGAGAAGGATGCCACTAGAATCATGGAAATTACCTACTTGGTTGGGGAGAGGAAGGTGATCAGAATGGGAATTTATGGCAGAAAGCGAAGAGCAAATACTTACTTGAAATGAGTAAGCTCTGTTTGGCCAGCTCAGGCTTCACCAGGTAGGGGCTTTGTCCCTGTGACTCTGGTCTCCCCATAGGTAATCTACACCCTACCTCATTTCTTAGAAGCAGGAGATGTTCTTCACCTTTTGCTGTTTTCATTGTTGAAACTAATGATCCTGTAGTCAGATCATCTCAGCTCTGTGTTGCTTTTGTTTTGTGACAAAGACAGATGCCAGTGAGGGACTGGAAAGGCAGACAGTCTATTACTTAAGCCAGTGTTTACTCCACAAAGCCAATGGCCAATTCTTTCCTAGAGCTGGTATGTGTCTGTCTTCTTTAGTTTGGCTGTTAGTGTGACTTTCTGTTTAATGTGGAGAGCAGACCATCAGGGGCCTTGGGATCCTAAATTACCCAGGAAATAATTATGCTGGCTGGCATTGTGAGTGCAGTGAGAACAACAACAAAAAATCTCACCAGAGGGAGTAGCTAAAATCGTGTGTGTCCTAGGCCGACTTGGTTTACAGAGCATTATTCTTGAACTCTATTAGTGTAATTTAGACATGAGCACAAAATATTCCATAGGTTCTGAGGACTTTGGCTGTAAGAAAAGGTCCTGAAGAAGAGTCTAGGTTCTAAGTCCCATTTCTGTCTTGTTGAGCAGTCCTCCTTATAGCTGGGTTGACGTACTCTTGAAGGAAATTCCCAAATCCTTTTGAGAGTTCTTACGGGAGCGGGCAGTGCGGTTACTGCGCGTGTCAGTATCACTCATACACATCATGTTTCCCTCTGAGCATCTCTTGTGTCGCAGGTTCTCACCGGAAAATACAGAACTTCTTACAACTTTAGGATTACTCTACCTACAGGTAAGAGGGCTTTGCTTATCCATGCACTGATGTTAGAAATGCTTTTGGGGACTTCTCTGGTGGTCTAGTGATTAGGATTCCATGCTTTTACTGCAGGGGACACAGGTTCAATCCCTGGTCAGGGAACTAAGATCCTACAAGCCACACAGCCAAAAAAGAAAAAAACACTTTTGTGTGTTGTGGTTTTCCTGCATTTTTACTTGAACACAATTTACTAAAGGTCATAAGAAGCACATAAACTTTACTCTGCACTTGATACCCTTTGTCTGCTAAAGGAATGAACTTAATTTTCAGCATGCAAATCAGAAGCAAATACACCTTTTGAGCCTAGTTCTTAGCCAACCAAAGAAAGAACATGTATGAAATGAAAAACAACTTGTAGTCAGGGAGACTGTCATTTTGTGGTGGAAGTACTGTGGTGGTATTAGGGCTTTGGGGCAAAGGCCGTTTCTGTAGTTCCTTCTTCCCAGCCAGGTTAGGGTTAGAGAAGGCAAAGCATTGTCTAGAATAAAAATCCTGCCTCCAGCTCTGCTTCTGTGGTTCCTTGTTTGTTTCATTTTTCTCTAAGGAGCTTAACCCTGGGCCTTCCTGGGCTTTGGCTTGGGAAGTTGGCCCCAGGGGAGAGAAGGCTCACCAGCCTGTTTCCTGCCAAGAGTCTTTAGTGTGTGGCAGCACCAGTGTGGCAGAGATGGTTCCTGGCAGATAGCTACTTTGACCTTATCAGGGGACAAATCAATGAGATAGGAGGGAAAAGAAATGTGGGGCCCTTAGTTTTCTTTTTTAAAAATTTGGTATCTGTGGCTTTTGTCAGAAGAACTCAGAAAAGTCAGGGTGTATCTGTTGAGGGTGTGGTTGGCCAAGCTCCCTAACGCCATCTCCCCCGATGTAATTCTCTGGTTTGCTTTTTTCCAAGCTCGGCATTTACCAGAAGGCATTTGAACATCTTGGAAATACACTGACTTACGACCCTACCAACTACAAGGTATTGCTGGCTGGCAAACCCCAGAGCCTTCACACACAGGTGGTCACACTGCTCCTAGAGGTGATCTGGCCCTAGAATGCATTTCAAATACCCAAGGAAGTACTTTTTTCTTAGAAAAGTAGTAAGTGAATGTGACTCTTGTTTGGAAATACTGTAAACCGTCAGGGCTCTGCCGCTTGTCTTCCAAAGGAGCACATCTGTCATAATGGCCTGAAACTTACACAGACAGCAGCACCGCCGTGGTGCTGGAGTTGTATGTGTTACTTAGGAAATAGCAGAGCCTCCACATGCTGAAGTGACCTTGAGATTCCTGAGGAACCTGAGACTACAACTCTTGTCTAGTTATGACTTTGAGGATGAGAAGATCCCGTCGTGTGGATGAGTCATTGAGGGAGCTGCAGCAAAACAGGCTTGTTGCTAAGGGTACAGACTCAGTCCTTCCTTGGAAGTCGTGTTAGCCTGACTGAGAGACATGGAAAGCTGGACTGAGGAAGTCTAAAGCTGACTCACCATCTGCCCTGTGGCAGAAGGAGCTGCATTTTTAGAGGCCAGCGACAGGTGCACGTGAGTCGTCTAGAGCACTTGGTGTCTACCAAGCAGGGGCTGCAGGGTTAAAGGTGGTTTTTACTTAAATGGCCCTGATACTCTAAGGTAGTGACTTCCTGGCTACAAGTAGGAAACAAAAGAGCTAGGTAGTCAGAGACTTTTCTTTATTACGGCAAAGGGCCACAGTGTATGGCGTGAGAGTGTTCTTCTTGAGCGTTTGTTCCAGCAGCTGTGGATGGATAGGTCCCTGGAAGATGCTTTTCAGTCCCACCAGTGTTGATGGGCCTACTGAGTACCTAGACTCAGGAAGGCTACTTCACTCCGACAGTCTTTTGGGAATGACTAAATTACGAACTTTCCATGTTTTCAGGCCATCTTGGCAGCAGGCAGCATGATGCAGACCCATGGGGACTTTGATGTTGCCCTCACCAAATACAAAGTTGTAGCGTGTGCTGTTATAGAAAGCCCTCCACTCTGGAATAACATCGGAATGTGCTTCTTTGGCAAGAAGAAATATGTGGCAGTGAGTGTCTCCTCCTCTTCCTGGTTTGCGTTCATAGTTACTGGGTCTGCTGAGCTCGCCCCAGCCCCTCACCGAGTGCCCCCTCCCTCCTCCAGGCCATCAGCTGCCTGAAACGAGCCAACTACCTGGCGCCGTTAGACTGGAAGATTCTCTATAATTTGGGCCTTGTCCACTTGACTATGCAGCAGTACGCATCCGCTTTCCATTTCCTCAGCGCAGCCATCAACTTCCAGCCGAAGATGGGGGAGCTGTACATGCTCTTGGCTGGTAAGAGACATTTATGTGGAACAGCCCTTTGCAGTCTGTAGTGAGGGAAAACTGAATTAGAATCATGGCAGGCCAGTAGTTAAATATCCCACAGAAGCCATTCCCTGGCAGATCCCATAGGTATCTGGATGACTGTCCTAGAGTCTGAAGAAATATGAAACAGAAAGATGACAAAGCACCTGGCTGCTTCTCACTTAGGGGAATTTTACTCAGAGGCCAGCAGGTTAAATAAGGTTCATATGTAGTCCATCTTTTAACAGTGGTATTCCCTTGGCTTGACAGTTCATATATTGAGTCTAACCATGTTCTTAGTTATCATCAAGTGTTAAGATCGTAGGCTTTAGGTATCATCAGGTGTTAAGATCCTGCCTCTAGTACTTACTATTAGCTGTATCTTATAGGGTTGATGAGAGGATTACATGATTAGATAACAGTGAATGTTAACTTGGTTTTGCTGTTATTATACAATTTGTCTTTTATTATTAGTGTAATAAAAAAGTACTGACTATTATTTCTGGGGGATATTTCTCCTTATACTAAATTTACTACATGTTTAAGAGCAGTTTCCATGTTCTCACTGACAGTCTTCAGGTGTGTTTTTTTTTTTTGGTCATTACTGTGGGGTTCTATATAAGTAAATCGAGTGGTGGTTATTTGGGGGCTGTCTGAATACAAAGGTAGCCCAGTCATAAAGGGATACAGGATTGTAAGCAAATTACTGTACTGTAGGGCATAAGCAGCAATTCTATAACACAGTAGAGATGGTCTTCATACTGTTTTGAAAGATAAGCTGCAATTCAGTGGCACAGAATGGCTGAGAAGCCCCTGAGGAAAGGCATGCAGCCATGAAAGTGCAGGCTGCAGCCAGCAGGTAGTGGCAATAGTGTGGCAGAGCGAGCAGAGTGGGAGATAAGTCAGGAGAGGTGGTGTGGGGTCAGCATGGAGGGCTCAGTGCAGCACAGGGACTATACTCGATCTGAGAGGTTCTGTTTCCCAGCTGTATTCCTGGACCTCCTCTAGTGTCTGGAGGAAGTAGGTGAATGGTTGTGGGGGAAGTGGAGTGGGCAGGGCTTCCAGGGCAGCTCTGTTATTGTCTGGTTTATAGATCAAGCTTCCAGAAAATACTGATTAAAAAAGTGGGAGAGTGTTCTGTTGCTAAAACAGTGAGGATTCTTGAGTAGGACAGTGACGCGGTCAGATCTGTTAGGGAGATCCTGGCAGCACTGTGGCAAGTAGATGGAGGCAGGTGGGACAGTGTCCCCAGGGAACAGAATGGAAAGCCTGACACGACTAAAGCCAGGGCAGTGTCACTAAAGACACTAAAGAAAGGAATTCATGGAACCTAGCAATGGATTAACTGGAGAGGGGACTGTAGATGACACTAGGAATCCAAGCTGAGTGGCTGAGCAGACGGTGGTGCTAGGGGTTGAGAGGGTGCAGTAAGAGTTACATGTGGGGGCTGAATGAATTGCAGTCTGGAAACATTTCCTGTGTTTTCATGCTGGGCTCTTCAGCCATAGCATCCACTCTCTCTGTTGCAGTGGCTCTGACCAATCTGGAGGATACAGAGAATGCCAAGAGAGCCTATGAAGAAGCAATCCGCCTTGATAAGTAAGCTGCCCTGCTGAGGATGGTGTCAGGGGGCTAGACTCTGCAAAGCCATGAGGTGGCGCCAGGTCCCCGGTGTTGCCCAAGTCAGCCCAGGTGCCTTTGTGCACAGCAGGTCTGTGTGTGGAAGGACGTGGCTCCTGAGCACAAGGGTTCAGCAGGACCTGGCGCTGGCTCTGCGAGACCTTGCTGTTGAACTAGTTCTGTTTCTGTATAATGATAAGGATCTATTAATGACCATTTATTGCAAAGCCCCAGCTCCATAGAGTCCCTGTCTGTCTTTCCAGGTGTAATCCTCTAGTAAACCTGAACTATGCTGTGCTACTGTATAACCAGGGCGAGAAGAGGGACGCCCTGGCCCAGTATCAGGAGATGGAGAAGAAAGTCAACCTACTCAAGTATAGTAGCTCTCTGGAATTTGATCCGGAGGTAAGTCTTAAATCCAGGAGTCATTAAGTAAGCTGTCAGGAGACTTCTGAATCAAGCCTAAATAATCCAGATATGATGTATGTTTTGGCTTTGATATTCCTAGCAGCATGAATTCTTAAATTAAGGACAGCTTGAGAAAAAACTTTTCCTAAAAGAAAATAGTAAGAGGAAATTCATGCTTACTGAGTTGTATCTATTATTGGTAATACAACTCATCTGAGTTGAGATCTGTGTCTCTTTGTAGCTTCCTCCCACTTCTCCTCACATAGAAAAGTCAGGAATTTAGTCCATTAATGCACCAAACTTAAATTGTTTGGATTTTAGAGCCTTTAAAGAATTTCCATGCCACCCACTCAAGACAGTGTGTTCTCTGCTGTTTAAAAACCATTTCTTTGCAATCAGTACTTCCTCAAACGGTAGCAGACACTATGTCAATTTAACCTTGTCTGCCTGCTAAAGGCCTCGGACGAGGCTTGTCTCTGCTTGTCATACCTGTGACTTTTTTTTTTGCTTCCTTTCCACATGGACACAAGATGGTGGAGGTAGCCCAGAAGCTGGGAGCTGCTCTACAGGTCGGGGAGGCACTGGTCTGGACTAAACCAGTTAAAGATCCCAAATCAAAGCACCTGACTGCTTCAACCAGTAAAGCCGCCTGTTTCCAGCAGCCTCTGGGCTCTAATCAAGCCCTAGGACAGGCAATGTCTTCAGCAGCCACATACAGGAAGCTTTCCTCAGGTAGGAAGCTACACACAGCTATGGAGACCCATGGGAACAGCCATGTGTGCCTGCAAAGAGATTACAGCTTTGAGTGAGGCTTGCGCTTTTCAGACTCATAACACGTCCAGTGTAGTGCTGCCTAGAAGGGGAAAAAAGCCCAAGGGTGTCCGAATCGTCACTTATTTTCTTAAGGCCATTTGTGTAAAAGTTCCCAGCTATTGGCAGGCTTAGTTGGATGGTCAAGACACTGGGTGTTCACGATATGCAGGTTTAGAAATACATTATGGTACCCTTTGTTACGTAGTGTCAGTTTAATTTTCACTGCTTTATCACAAGTCAGCATGGCAGAGGTAATGAATGATTTCTTTTATAAGGTCACTGAAGGCACACCTGACTTAAACCTTATCCAGTTATGGTCTTCCTTCACAGCTGCACAGATAGGCCACAGTCCTACTAATCCCAGAAAATAAGCTTCAAGAAGAAAAATCGTAACTGTAACTGCTTTTTGATTTCTTCTGGAACCAGGGCACTGAGAATTCAAGCTGTTTGTTTTGTTACTAGGTGCTGGAGGAACATCCCAGCTCACAAAGCCACCATCCCTTCCTCTGGAGCCAGAACCCACTGTGGAAGCACAACCCACGGAAGCATCAGCACAAACCAGAGAAAAGTAGGTGTAGGATGACCCTGGAGCTGGGCTTGCTTTGGCGAGGACCCACCAGATTAGGAAAGGTCCCATGACACAGGCAGCATGGAGGCCGGCACGTCCGAGAACGTTTTACGATGATCACCAGGAGTCGGAAGCCTCACACCCCTGGCTGCCACATGAGCTAGGAAAGGACTTACTCCTGCTGACTGAGCCCTTTGTGGAAGAAAAGTCTGAGACAGACCTCTGCTGTCATGACAAAGTCTTGGCTAGCTGAGGCGATTCTTGGGCTGTGTGGTAGGTATATTAGCCACCAAGGCAAACACAAATCTTGAATTAATAATCCAGTTCTAATAGTAGAAATTTAGAAGATGAAAAAAAAAATCTTTTAAAATTGTGGCCCAATCTATTGAGTATCTCAGCTGAACTTGCCCAGAAGAATCCAGAAAAAGTGCCTATAACTTGTTCCTGAGCAAGGTCAGAGTGCAGAGCCAGATCATGTCAGTATGAAAAGAGAGAAAGGGCTGGTCTGGTATCAGCGCCAAGGATTGGGGAAAAAAAAAAAGAGGAGCTTCTTAAGTGAGGAGGTTTTAGACATTCAGTGATACCACTGACCAGATGCTAGCAATACATTATCTATATATCCTTTTCAGAATAAAGATTATGTATCGTCCCTTTGGGAAAAGTTGTTGTTAATGTGTAAGGGATCACAATAAAATGTTTCTGGAAGAACCCTGTATCTGCCCAGTCTTGGGGCTTCTGGATTTCTAGTTTCTCTCTCTGTTAAGAAAGGAGCTGTTCAGATTTCTAGTATGATTGTTACTCATGTCATCACAGTTAGAAAAATGAGGCTACATACACAGATACAGACGTGGTTTTAGATGGCTCAGATTAGAGGCAAGAAAGAACTAGCAATGGGAAAAGTGCCCTTCTTACTGAATAATGTTAATACAAAACAAAGTAGAAGTCTGGGGTGTATGAATACAATGATTATTTTGTTCTTAAGGAAAAAAAATCACCACTGTCTGAAATAGTAGAGTGGCTCACAATGGACCATTCCTCCCAGAGACAACAAATAGTAACCAGTAGGTAAATATAAAATAAAATACTTCCTTGGTTTAATTTAAAAAAAATACCTAACTGTTCCAAATAAAAATTATGACGTTATATATGAGGCTTAATATATATAACTATAAAGATTTTTATATTTTACATGAGGTGATACAAAACTAATTCTAAATAGTTTGTAAAAAGTTAACACTATATATTACAATCCTTAGAGCAGCCATTTGAAAGAAGCATAGCTCAAAAGACCGTAGAGAAGGGGAAAAAGACAGAACAGAGAAAACAAATAGCGAACTGTCAATCCAGTCACATCAATAAAATGTAACTAGACTTAAAAATATAACTGGGCTAAACAATTAAAAAGCAGAGAATGATAAAAAACCTCATACTATATTAACGTCAGATAGAGTTGAGTTCAAAGTCAGGGGTGTTACCAGAAATAGGGGCATTTCATAATGATAAAAAGTTCAGTAGAAAAACAATCATAAACATGTATGTACCTAACGTTACTTCACAATACATTAAGTAAAAATTGACAGAATTAAATCCATATACTTGCATGTTAGCAGTTTTTCTTTTAGCATTTGATAGACAGTGTAAAAGAACATATTGGCCAGCTTGACCTAATTAAACACTATAAGCAGTAACTATAGAAAATACATTCTTTGCAAGTACACACAGTACATTTAGCAAGACAGACCATGTGCTGGGCCATAAAATAAGTCTCAAAAGTCAATAGATTGAAATTTACAAAATATGTTCTCATAAGTTTCATTGGGTTAGACAAGGCCGTGGTCCATGTGACCAGGTTGGTTTTCTGTGATTGTGGTTTTCAGTCTGTCTGCCCTCTGATGGAGGATAAAGCAGCTTATGGAAGTGTCCTGATGGGAGAGACTGACTGAGGGGAAAGTGGGTGTTCTGATGGGTGGGGCCATGCTCAGAAAATCTTTAATCCAATTTTCTGTTGATGGGTGGAGCCAAACTACATACCTTCATGCTGGAGGTAATGAAGATAATAGTGACCTCCTTCAAAAGGTCCCATGCAGACTGTTGCACTCAGTGCCCCCAATCCTGCAGCAGGCCACCACTGACCCACGCCTCCAACAGAGACTTCTGGACACTCATGGGCAAGTCTGGGCCAGTCTCTCATCACTGGGGTAACTGCTCCTTTCTCCTGGATCCTGGTGCATACCAGGTTCTGTTTGTGCCCTCCAAAAGTCTGTTTCCTTCTGGCGGCTCTGGGGGGGACGGTTAATGGCATGTGTGTTTCCCAGGGGCCCAAATAAGCCTGACCAAGATGCCCTTGGCAACCTCGTCCGTCCCCTCCAGAACACGCAGGAGCTGAAGAGCCCCCAAGACGAGTGGAGGGCCCGCCTGCCTTCCTCCCTCTGCCCGCTTCCCGAAGCAGAGCCGGGGCGCACTTAACAGCGCCGGCTGTGACGGACTGCACAGAAGCATGGCTGAGAGGAGCTACCCCTCGCCCAAGGTCAGGCGGCGGCCTAGAGGACGTACCCCTCGCCCAAGATCGGGCAGCGGCCTAGAGGAGCTACCCCACACCCAAGGTCAGGGGCAGTAACCGAGAGAAGCTACACCACTGCTGAGGTCAGGGGCGGTGGCTGAGGTGAGCTATCCCATGCCCAAGGTCAGGGGTGGTGGCAGAGAGGAGCAACCCCACATCCAAGGAGCGGCGGCTGCATGGACACAGGAGGGCCGAGAGGAGAAACCCCATGTCCAGGGTAAGGAGCAGCGGCTGCACTTTGCCAGAGCAGCTGTGAAGAGATACCCGACGTCCAAGTTAAGAGAAACCCAAGTAAGACGGTAGGTGTTGCGAGAGGGCATCAGAGGGCAGACACACTGAAACCATAAACACAGAAAACTAGCCAATCTGATCACACGGACCACAGCCTTGTCTAATTCAAAGAAACTAAGCCGTGCTATGTGGGGCCACCCAAGACGGGCAGGTCATGATGGAGAGGTCTGACAATGTGGTCCACTGGAGAAGGGAATGGCAAACCACTTCAGTATTCTTGCCTTGAGAACCCCATGAACAGTATGAAAAGGCAAAATGATAGGATACTGAAAGAGGAACTCCCCAGGTTGGTAGGTGCCCAATATGCTACTGCAGATAGTGGAGAAATAACTCCAGAAAGAATGAAGGGATGGAGCCAAAGCAAAAACAACACCCAGTTGTGGATGTGACTGGTGATAGAAGCAAGGTCTGATGTTGTAAAGAGCAATACTGCATAGGAACCTGGAACGTTAGGTCCATGAATCAAGGCAAATTGACAGTAGCCAAACAGGAGATGGCAAGAGTGAACGTCGACATCCTCGGAATCAGCGAACTAAAATGGACTGGAATGGGTGAATTTAACTCAGATGACCATTATATCTACTACTG
>SJYV01002448.1:578239-592248 GCA_006410875.1 Neotragus pygmaeus | reverse complement strand
ACACACACACACACACACACACACACACACACACACACACACACACACACACACACACACACAGAGAGGAGTATTACTCAGCCTTAAAATAGAATGAAATAACGCCATTTGAAGCAACATGAATGGATCTAGAGTAATATACTGAGTGAAGTAAGCCAGAGGGAGGAAGACAAATAGATTGCTTATTGTGGAATCTAAAAAAAGATGCAAGTGAACTTACTTACAAAACAGAGGCTCACAGACATAGAAAACAAAATAATGGTTACCAAAGGGAAAGGGGGAAAGATAAAATAGGGAGTTTGGGATTAAAATATATATACTACTATATATAAATCACCAACAAGGACCTACTATATGGCCCAGGTTACTATACTCAGTATCTTGTAATAACCTATAATGGAAGAGAATGTAAAAAAAAACAAACATGTATATACATTTGTAACCATCAGTTTGCTGTACACCTGAAACTAACACAACATGGTAAATCAACTATTCTTCAATAAAAATTTAAAAATCAAAGTCAGGAAACATTAAAAAAAAAAAGCCCTATACAAAAGGATAAATATTGTATGTTTCCATTTCTAAGAAGTTCCAGAACAGACAAAACAATTTACGATGAAAAACATTATGATGTGTGCTTTGGGGGTCAGGGCTGAGGGTGATGCTATCCTGGAAGTGGCCTGATGGAACTATGTGGGTGATGGAAACATTCTGTATCTGGACAGGCACTCAGGTTAGATATGTATATAGATTTCCCAAAACTTACCAAGTGGACTTGAAACTTCTACAGTTTCATTGTTTGAATTAAAATCTTTACCTAAAAAAAGATCAAAAAATGTTAAATGATCGCTGTGGTAGTGTTTCAATGATTTTCAATTATTTTTAAAGAGACCCAGGAAATGGCCTGTTCAGTTGTAACTGACAATTACCCAACTTTTAAATGTGTGCCGCATATTGAGCTAATATTTTGCTTGGCATTCCTTTTTAATTAAAAATACTATGAGGGTAAGGACCATTACAAGTCTCATTTTACAGATGAGGAAAGATGAGGCTCAGGAAAGGTACCAACATCATATGACACTTGCCATCTCAAGCCCTGCAGAGAATTCAGATTTCTTCTGCTGATGAATAATTACCTCTGCCCCACTCAAACTTGACAGAGTAAGAGCATGGGAACTGAATCTGCACAGTAAATATTACTGATTTTTGGTTGAATTTTTATGTCTCTGACAGTGTTCTGTGTGCTGCAGCTTTTCCTGAACATTAAATCAGTTTTAAGGGAACGCAGAGTGCTAGAAGTTTTTAGGAAGGATCCTTTTTCACCAAGTGTCCTTTCTAGTCCAGGGGATTTTCAAACTATTCTTCTTCATATAAAATCATACATGGAAGCCTTTGTAAAATATAGCTCAAAGCCATGGGGCTAGCAGCCCCACCTCCTCAGTTTCTCCAGCCCTTCCAACTCACTGCGGCATCATCTGTCCATCCTCGGTGACAGAGCCCAGTTCATCTTCCTCCCAAAGCTTAACGTGCTTGTGGGAAGGTGGGACGTTCACAAAGGGATGCAGGTACACTCATACCTACACACACACACTCAGGAATATAGTTTTATAAACAATACTTTAAAGAATTATTCCTGTAATGTATAATGCATTTTGATACTTTTTAACCAAGTTGATTTAGTGATGATTAATAGTTCAAAACCCACCTTTTGGAAAAGACTGCTGTCCACACCTCCTGATCATCTTCCTTGACATCACCAGTGAGGACTGGAGGACTTGCTGAGAATGTACTAAGGACAAGGGCTGCCTGTAAGAAAAGGATCACACAGAGAACATTGCTGCCTAAGGTTAGAACATGAGTTATTCTGACTTCTCACTTAAGCTTTTCTAATAAAAACAGAAGACTTGAATTATTTTTAATTGAGCTTCAAGGCAGACTGATGAGGTAGCAGCCAGAGAGTTCCTTAATAAGCTACTTGGCTTTGAATTTCAGTCTGCATAGTTCTCTAGCCTTAAGTTGTCTTCAAAGGAGTAATCAAGCTGTTCCTTCTCAGCCAAACCAGGAGGAAAGGTCATAAACTGAGAATGTGAGGTGGCTTTGAGATTCCGGAAGCTGCTGCTGTGAGCCCAGGGTGAATGATTACCGCTGACCCAAGAAGGCCTGCCACCAGTTGACACGTGTTCCCAGTGCTCTCTGAACAAATCGAGAAGGCTCTTCACACACATTTTCAAATTACTGGGTCATATTGGCTCGATTGCTTGAGACTAGTATGTCACTTTAAACCAGAGGACAGACCTATAGCTCAGACTCAATGCGATGGGGAAGACAAGATGGTCAAACACCTCAACAGCAGAGGAACATGTAAGTCACAAGTCAAGATCAAAATGATTTACATTTTAGCTGGCTCCAGAATCATGGTAGAAATGAAATCAATCACAGACAGACTTAGGATTCCGGAAATGTAAATCGTTTTTAATATATTTAAAAGCACGCTTAAGTCTCGATTTATAAAAATAAATACATAATATGACAAATTTATTTATGATCCTGGGGCTCTTAGGAGGTGGAACTCTTTAACAGATGTGATGTATCACTGTAAAACATACATGATCTGTTATACACCCAGAAGCAGATTCCAGTTGTAAAAGTAAAATTCCTTCAAGGATCAGAATGAACACAGATCAGTGTTCTGCTATAGAAATCATGTCCAGAGCTGGGCAATGAGGGTGGGCCAAGGCACAGCAGCCCGTGACCAGCTAGTCTACAGTTCAGGAGCCAGGGTAGGAAAGAGCAGCTCTTCAGCTCACAGCGCCCCCCTGCAGGCCAGCCAGGCCCCTAACTGCAGAGTGACTGGCTCGCTCGAAGGCTCCATGAGGCACCCAGCCTCTGCGGTGTCTCTGAAGCACAGGAGGGCTATTTTGTCCTTACCTGTGGCTCTGTCTTAATTTGGGAGCAGAAAACTGAGAAGGTGTATTCATTGAATATTGTCATTATAACACTGAATGGAAATTATGATCCTGTCATGGGTGCTGAGGTGAGAGAATGCAAGAACTCACACTGGGCTTTCAGAGATGGGGAGAACGGGTGAGTGAGCATGTGCATCTGAGGTGGGCAAGAAGGGAGTGCTTTGTCCAACTGACATGCTCTCATGGGCAAGGAGTCTGGCCTAAAATACCTGAAAAGGGTTGGAGAATCAAGTTTTTAGCCCTGTAACACACAACATAAAAATAAACGAGAACAAAAATCCAGTCTTTGTTAGTAGATAGCTGAACTGCAATTAAAACCTGAAATGTTTCTGTGTAATTGTCAAAAGGCTGGAATGTATCTGGTACAGTGTAATCTGCTGTTGTTTCTTTGGCTGTCTTTCAGTTTGATCAACAGAAATAGTTTTTGACACTCTCAATCCTATTTCCCAGACCACTGAATTCCTGTCATTTTTAGGTTGGCTTAGTTTTCCTTCAGAAAAATGACCCCAACAACCTTCCTACGAGTGAGGGTGTACTTGTGAATAGAAGAGTCCTTCGGCTGAGATGGCATCTCCAAGGCCCACAGTTCGAACAGGATCTTTACACACCAACACTGGTGTGAAGTAGAAGGACACGCCCTCTCTGTGCCATTCGACCACTGGCTCATTTGGGTCTAACACAACCCTGGAGCCGGCCTCCAAACGGGAGGTCACGAACTCGTGGGGTGCCTTCAGAGACACGCGGCGGGTGTCTATGGCCTCCGTTGCGCAGGCCTGCGTCCCGGCCACGCGGGCTCCTGCAGCCACGGCCGCCAGCTGGTTGGCCCAGTGTCCGTCCACAGTCGCCAGGATGTGGTAGGCCAGCGTGTGGAAATGGATCCTGCTGAGGTCCGAGGCTCTGCTTTCACTTTTCCCATGTTCCTTCAAGATCCAAAAGAGGATGTCGCTGACCACGCCCACATCAGGGACACCATTCCAGGAAGAAAGAGAAGAGTGAGGTCCAGATGCCGACTGGCTGAGAAATAACAGCTCCTGTTCATTCAGCCCCAGGGAAGTCACGGCCGGAAAGACCTGCTAACAGAAACAAAATGGGGGTCTCTTTCTGATGGACACCTAGCTCCTAACCTCCTAGGACACGGCCAGTGACGAAAGTCAGGGAGGGAAGGCGGAGCCATCTTTCTTCCTTCCCAGAGGACTCCCTGCCCCTGAAGTCACTCAGTGACAGATCAAGGTCACTGTCTTGGCTCTCACATGTCTATCTCCACTCGCAACATCAAGTACAGTAACTGGGAAGGTGCAGTGATGCTGTATTAGAGCCAGCCTCCTGTCACACGCTGGATTCCTTCCCACAGTGCCCGGTCTCTGCCTCAGCACACGCAGCAGAGCCTCTCACTGATGGGGCCTGACTCAGTTCCCGAACATCAGCAGGTGTTATACCCACACAGAGAAGAGCCCACCCCACGGCCAGGGTTGCGAGGAAAGTGCCTCGTGTCAGATCTAAGTTTTTTGAACAGGTGTGGGTTAGGAAGACTGTCAGGCGATAGTAACACTGTGGAAAACGGCCCCGAACAGGAGCCAGGTCTTCTATCTTGAGGGGAACCACAATGTCCACCTCCCTATCTTTCTTACTTAGCACTTCCTTCCTTAGAGCAGGGACGTGCATAAAGTGAATGTCTGTGCAAGAGATATGAGCCCTGTATGTATTTATATAAAAATCAGGGGTGCTAATGTAACAGCACTTCTGTTTGCTGTATGGTCTATGTCAGATGCCAAGCTAATGGCTCTATTTCACTCACTTCTTGCTGTAATGCTCTGAAGGAAGGAAGGGTTGCCTCCACCTTACAGATAAGGGGACTGAGGCTTAGAAAGGTTAGGTAGATAGTTATGTAGAAAATGAAACAAAGATGGCTTTTTAAAGAAGTGAAAAAATAACCTCAAGAAGAGAAATACATGAATAAAAATCATGCTGAAAAGCACCAGGAGTGAAAATCACATTTCAGCGGCAAAGACATGAGGAAAAGAGCCCTGTAAAGAAGTAGAAGTAAACCGGTGCTGTGCTCATGGATGCCAACTCTGCAGGATCAAACTGACAAATGCTTTTCATGCCCCAATCTAGCAGTTGAACTTCTGAGAATGCATCGTCCACATGTACCTGGTCATGGGTCCAATTAAACTCATGTAAAAGGTTACTCACTGCAGGGCTGTAGGGGCTGAAAAGGGCAGTGAGCCAAACCCCCGGCTCTGGCTGGCATTAAAGACCCTGTGTGCACCACCGCTGCTGCTATACAGGTGGCAGCGGGGAGGCTGATGACTCTCCACGTGATGAGAGAGAAAACATCTCCAAAATGCATCCAGTGGAAAAAAGCAAAGTGCACAACAGTCTATGCAGTATGCTATGCTATCTTTTGGGATAAAGAGGGATGCAATTATAAGGCTCTTCCCCATCTGCTTATATATATGCACACAATGAATCTGGAGGGATGAGACAAAACTCATAAGGAGGTTACTAACAGTGGGTACAAGGGCAGGAGGAAGGGAGATTTTACTGTGCCTCTTTTAATATTTTGTGAATTTTGAACCATATATTACCCATGAAAGAAGTTAAAAAACAAGAGGTTAACTAACCTGCCTAAGTTCACAGAACTGGAGAGTGGCAGGCAAAGCTGGCATTCAATCCTGGTTTTCAAAATCTGAGCTCTCAAGCATCCCACTCTTGGATTTATCTGATCATTGTTACTGTCCAGTGGCTGAACACCTGGGGGCCTGATGGCGAGGGAGTGAAGTGTCCCCCAAATTTCCTTTCTCTAAGTTTCCTGAAGTTTACCTGAAAGCACCAGGGTTGGGTTTTCGGTTTTCTCTTTTGGGTTCCACTGCAAAAGGCATTCACTTCCAACCTCCCCATGCCAGGAGAAAAACACACTATGAACCCACTGGTAACATGCCCCGTGAGACCCATCAAAATCAGACTGATTATATTCTATGCAGCCAAAGATGGAGAAGCTCTATACAGTCAGCAAAAAAAGACTGGGAGCTGACTATGGCTTAGATCATGAACTCCTAATTGCCAAATTCAGACTTAAATTGAAGAAAGTAGCCAAAACCACCAAACCATTCAGGTATGACCTAAATCAAACTCCTTATGATTACACAGTAGAAGTGACAGATTCAAGGGATTAGATCTGACAGAGTGCCTGAAGAACTCTGGGCAGAGGTTCATGACATTGTACAGCAGGCTGTGATCAAAACCACCCCCAAGAAAAAGAAACACAGAAAGGCAAAATGGTTGTCTGAACCGGCCTTACAAATAGCTGTGAAAAGAAGAGAAGTGAAAGGCAAAGAAAAGAAAAGATATACCCATCAGAATGGAGAGTTCCAAAGAATAGCAAGGAGAAAGCCTTTTTAAGTAATCAATGCAAAGAAATAGAGGAAAACAATAGAAAAGGAAAGCCTAGAGATCTCTAAGAAAATTAGAAATACCAAGGGACTATTTCATGCAAAAATGGGCACAATAAAGGACAAAAACAGTATGGACCTAAAAGAAGCAGAAGATATTAAGAACCCAGATAAACATGATGGTGTGATCACTCACCTAGAGCCAGACATCCTGGAATGCGAAGTCAAGTGGGCCTTAGGGAGCATCACTATGAACAAAGCTAGTGGAGGTGATGGAATTCCAGCTGACCTATTTCAAATCCTAAAAGATGATGCTGTGAAAGTGCTGCACTCAGTATGCCAGCAGATTTGGAAAACTCAGCAGTGGCCACAGGACTGGAAAAGGTCAGTTTTCCTTCTAATTTCAGAGAAAGGGAATGCCAAAGAATGTTCAAACTACTCCACAAATGCACTCACTTCACACACTAGCAAAGTAATGCTCAAAATTCTCTAAGCCAGACTTCAACAGTACGTGAACCATGAACTTTCAGATGTTCAAGTTGGATTTAGAAAAGGTGGAGGAACCAGAGATCAAATTGCCAACATCCATTAGATCATAGAAAAAGCATGAGAGTTCCAGAAAAGCATCTACTTCTGCTTTATTGACTACGCCAAAGCCTGTGACTGTCTGGATCACAGTAAACTATGGAAAATTCTTAAAGAGATGGGAATACAAGACCACCTGACCTGCCTCCTGAGAAATTTGTATGCAGGTCAAGAAGCAACAGTTAGAACCAGATATGGAACAATAGATTAGTTCCAAATTGGGAAAGAAGTACGTCAAGGATGTATATTGTCACCCTCCTTATTTAACTTCTATGTAGAGTATATCATGTGAAATGCTGGGCTGGATGAAGCACAAGCTGGGATCAAGACTGCTGGAAGAAGTATCAATAACCTCAGATATGCAGATGACACCACCCTTATGGCAGAAAACAAAGAGGAACTTAAGAGCCTCTTGATGAAAGTGAAAAAGGAGAGTGAAAAAGCTGGCTTAAAACTCAACATTCAAAAAAATAAGATCATGGCATCTGGTCCCATCANTGCAGATGACACCACCCTTATGGCAGAAAACAAAGAGGAACTTAAGAGCCTCTTGATGAAAGTGAAAAAGGAGAGTGAAAAAGCTGGCTTAAAACTCAACATTCAAAAAAATAAGATCATGGCATCTGGTCCCATCACTTCATGGCAAATAAATAGGGAAACAATGAAAACAGTGGCAGACTTTATTTTTGGGAGCTCCAAAATCACTGCAGTAATCACTGCAGCTATGTAATTAAAAGATGCTTGCTCCCTGAAAGAAAAGCTATGACCAACCTAGATAGCATACTAAAAAGCAGAGACATTACTTTGCCAACAAAGGTACTGTCTAGTCAAAGCTATGGTTTTTCCAGTAGTCATGTATGGATGTGGGAGTTGGACTATAAAGAGAGCTGAGTGCTAAAGAATTGATGTTTTTGAACTGTGGTGCTGGAGAAGACTCTTGGGAGTCCCTTGGACTGCAAGATCAAACCACTCCATCCTAAAGAAAATCAGTCCTGAATACTCACTCTAAGGATTGATCCTGAAGNGCTGAGTGCTAAAGAATTGATGTTTTTGAACTGTGGTGCTGGAGAAGACTCTTGGGAGTCCCTTGGACTGCAAGATCAAACCACTCCATCCTAAAGAAAATCAGTCCTGAATACTCACTCTAAGGATTGATCCTGAAGCTCCAATACTTTGGCCACCTGATGTGAAGAACTGACTCCTTGGAAAAGACCCTGATGCTGGAAAAGATTGAAGGCAAGAGGAGAAGGGGATGACAGAGGATGAGACAGCTGGATGGCATCACTGACTCGATGGACATGAATTTGAGCAAGCTCCGGGAGTTGGTGATGGACAGGGAAGCCTGGTGTGCTGCAGTCCATGGGTCATGAAGAGTCAGACATGACTTTTTAGCTTAGTTGGCTAAACTGAACTAAACGAACCCATCAGTAACTCTGCTGTCTTCCTAACTTAGAAGGAGATCCTGCTCCAGGGCAGTCCTGGCTCCTGACTTGGAGCTCGTGGACCAGGTCTGGGTGAGGTGCCTCCCACCGCACACTGAGCCCCGAGTGCTGCCCGTGGGTTACCTGGTGCACAATGCTGCTCATGAGCTCCTTGTTGGTCATGCTGGCCAGCTCCAGGTGAACTGGAACACCCGTAGGGATGTCAGAAATGGAGGTCACGACCTGCAGAGACAAGAGGAGAGCACTGCCATCAGAAACAAGGAGTCAGGCAAGAGGGAAGGATGGGTCCAAGAGGCAGTGCATCCTCATGAGAGCTCCTGGCTATGTAGGCGACCACAGTCTCTGTGGACAAGGGAGGCCTTCCCAACAGGGACAACTAAGCTCTGCAGGGAGGCGCTGGGGTTAAGGACTTGGAGCATACCAGGAACGCCCCCGGAACAGTCACATAGCCTGCCTCTTCTGGGGACCTAAACTGAGCAAGCGGCTTCAATTGCTGTGTGAACCTGCAAAATGCTGATGTGAATGAGATGACACGGAAAACATGAGGAACACAGACCACAGACACTGCAGCCTGCAGCCACGTTTGGTTTAGCACAGGAAGCAGAGACTCTGGCAAGATGATGTTCTGACCTGTCCTACTCAAGCTGCCGCCTGCGCCTGAAAGAACACTGTGAGGCACCTTGCTGGAGTGGGAGGCAGGCTTCCTGGCTACCACGGCCCATCCCGGGAGGCTGGGACCTAGGGCAAGGCGGTGCAGGCTGCAGAGGCCGAGAGAGGCGGGAATCTGAAGGAAGACACGAGCTGCGATCTGTGAAATTCTGTACCAGTGCCACCATTACCTCCAAGAGCCTCTTCCTCTGGAACTCCTTGCTCTGTCCCTCCATCATGTGCAATCCAGAGAGGACCACCAGGTCTGGCTGAAACTCCTCCAGGCTAGACATAAACACCTCCAGCATATTCATGGCCCCGTTGGAGAGGTCGTGGGAGAAGATGAACCGGTTGGCATGGGGAGCTTTTAACTGGTCCCACTCCTCCCCTAGAAAAGCCCAGTCAACACGACAGGAAGAAAAGGAAGAGGCTTTGAGTCTCCGCGCTGTGTGGGGAAGGCAGGGCCGCACTGGAGCCTTGGCTCGGGGCAGGCGGGCCTCTGGCTGAGTGAACCCCAGCTGTGTGGCCGAAGGGGAGCACAGTGCCGCGGCCAGGACAGTGGCCGGCAATGAACCAGAAACCCCCAACCCCACAAAGACACAGTCTGGGTGCTGTGTGCCTTTGTCAAGGGCTGGCAGGGTCATGCCGCCCGAGTCCCAAGAACGTTCTCCTGCCCCCTCAGCTCTCATACCCAGGAGCCCAGGTCCCTCCCCACGCAGAGCATGACTCCCAAACACCAGTGTGCAGCACCCCGTGTGGGCCTGCATGCAGGCCAGGCTGCCTTTCCTGAAGCAACTTCTACCTCACAGGAGCGGCCTAGCACCTGTCATTTCGTTGGGACCTGAGGAGGCTGGAATTCTAAGAGCCAGGCTGACCACACCCCACCCCCCAGCCCTGCTGCCCACTGGTGGCTTCTGGGCACTCGATCTGGAAGCTAAGAGTAAATGGCTGCTCTAGGTGTGCTCCCGCTACTTTGAGGATCCAGTGGTTTTCCTTTACATGGTTTGATGATCTGTCACTTTGCTTTCAGTTTTCTACTGTTTTATCTAGTGTTCAAACCTGTATCATTACTCATCTTTGGGCCACATCCCCACTCAACACTGTGTGTCTTTGATTCCCACAGCCCAGTCACGGCCCCCTGCAGAGACTGCCCACTCAGTGTTCACTAATTTGATCCAAGCAGGAGGAGGCCAGACCCTTCCCAGCTGGGTCCTGGGCAGGGATAGCTGGGAGTCTCTGTAGCTACAGGAGTGCCTCTCAGCATCGGCCTAGTCAGAACCTAGTGTTTAATGTGCAGGTGGCAGCCCCCTGTGGATCCTGATGTGCAGTTAGGTGGTGAAGTACCAGTTAAGACACCCCCACACACATACACACAGCTGCCAAGCACTCGAGGGGAGGGTGCTAGTACCTGAGTCCTAAGGGAGCGGGCAGTGTGGGGCCAATAGGTTTTCCCAAGCTCACTCTGCACCAGACCATGAGAATCCCACATTCCTCTCCTTAAAGTCTTGAAAATCTCAAAACTCAGCCTAAGGGCTGCCTAGGCAGTTCCTTAGAGGCCATGTCCCCCTGAGAACCAAGTGGAAGCAGTCACCCCCAGCCTGGGGTGCTGCCAGAAACTGGCATGATTTATGACCTGGGTTTATACAGCTTTCCTTCCACGTGAAGCATCTGTCCCATTTACAAAACTGAAGTCCATATGATGAAGCCCAGTTTTTCACTGGTTTCATCATTTACTGGCTATTCCTTCAGAAAGTTTTTCCTAAGGCAGACTAACCCTGGGAGAGGGTCTCTGTACGCTGCAGGCTGATCTGTCCCCTGGGTCAGCGCCCCACTTCTTTCCTGCCTCCACTGGGCCTCTGTGGTATTTGGCGGGGGGTGGGGGGGGGCAGTGGCAGCCATCCTCCCCTTGCTCTGAGTTCAGCTTTACTGAATCCATTCCTCTGAGAAACATTTTATATGTGGGATGTATGTGTAAAAATCTATGAAAGCAGGAAAGAAAACATCACCAATTTCCAAAAACCTGATGTAATGGTTATATTTGTTAAAACACCACATTCCTTTCTTAACTCCTCGCCCATATCTTATTATCTGCCCAAAGAAAATGGCCCATGGTGATCCACAGAGCTGATGGCAGCATTCCCCCTCTGCTTCATCTCTGAAGACCCAACGCAGGGGGGCCTCACTGAACTGTCACCTCTGAGCAGACTCAATTCCAGTACCTTCTCCCCCAGGCCACTGCTGTATTAGAGGACTTGGCGTGTGACTGTGCCATCATTTATTCAAGAGTCCACCTCCTGTAGTGATGTGTGGGCTGGGGAAAGGGCCCGTGTCACCTCACGCCACACCTGGCATTCAGCCACAAGACCGAATCAGCAAAGGAACAGTGTGGAAGAGGACAGACCAGTGGCTCAGGTGCCCATGACAAGCGATCTGGGGTACGCGTCCCAAACCAACAGCCCCAACCAGCAAGATTCTGCACGATGCTAAAGACACGCAACACGGGTATTCCCCGCAGGACAAGACCTGGAACTGCTACTCAGACTGAAACTGTGCAGACACACTCTAACTTAACCTGGGAGAGAAGAGCCACACAGCATTCAAAACAAACTGATTTCCTCAGCAGAAAGGGGAGGGAGGCAAAAGTAAACATGCTTCCGCAAGGCAAAGACAAGGAGGGCTGCGGAGAGCTGACCGCTGGCAGTTTCCGCAGGACGGATGGAGGGGCTCGAGAAGCAAGATGACTGAGACGCAGACAGGGTGAGCCTGTGATAAAAGCCCATGCTCTTCTTTTCTAAGTTTTGAATTTATTTCCTTAAGTGATCCCTTCTCTCCGTTTATGATCCTGCCCTTCAGCCAGTAAGTCAGCAAAACCAAGGCAGGGACTCCCTGCCCAAAGCCTGAAAATAAGCTTCTCTGAGGAGGTCTGGTAGGAGAAAAGGGACAAATGTTGACAAATCCCATCTGGGAATTTGTCCATCTAGGTTAGAGACGCTGGGGATGGATTTATGTTGAGAGAGCTGAGCTGAGGGCTGCCTCCACCAGACTAGGTTTCCTCCAGGGGCTGATGAAAGTGTAACTTCACGCTGAGCTGACCGGAAGGCCACTGCTTAGTACTAAGAAATAAGGCATGGAAAAGAAAAATGAAACCCAAGGATGGAAACCTCTTCAAGATAAGCTGTGCTGTCTTCTTTACCACATACAAGGCACAGCTGCCAAATACACGGAGGCTTGGCGCTGGTTCTCTCCACTCTGCCATCACCAGGGAAAACGGCTGGAACAGGGACCACAAGCTCTGAAGGGAGCGCCAACAAAGCGAACACGAGACGGACATGGAGCGCAGCGGCAGCGGCGCCCCAAAGGCACACCTTCTGCTCTAGACCCTTCCGGTCAGCAGACTGACTCATGCCTTTCGCTGAAGCAGTTCACTGCTCACCGCTACCTTCAGGCACCGAAAGCCATTACTCTTGCTCGCCCATGAAAACAGAGAGAAACTAAAAAACTGTGCAGATGGGAACTGCCCAGTCCAACATTCTGGCTCTAATGTTCAGACTCTGCCCTTCCTAACCCCCTCAATTCTAGTAAGCATCCAAAAGAGAAACAGAAACAATCCTCGTTTTGTACTTGGAGGAAGGCGTAATTTTTAAGATGCACTGTATTTTATTTCTTAAAGTCAATTACTCTAGTAGGTAAGGGTTTCTTAAACATCAGACTTGAAAGCACTTTGCTACTGCTTATTAAGTAAGTACTGCTTTAAGGTACCAATTAATCTATTTAGATGCTTAAATCTTTAACTAGAGTTAATAATGTGAATCAGAAATTCAAGAGTTTTGTGCACAGGAAAGACACAACAGCAAGTACATGGACTCTAATAAACAATTAAAATACATTCAGGTTTTAGGATCTCTTAGAAACCAGATCAGTGTTCTGTTTAACACATAAAATCTAGTAGGGGTAGGATGGGGTGAATTTGGAATTATAAATCTTGCAACATTATATAATGGGAAATAGTATGTGTTGTTAAATATAAAACACTTCCACTAATGCACCCAAAGGAAAGGAAAATCCTTCAAAGGAAGTTTGCCAGAGGCCTGGAATTAATCCTGAGCAGCCTGGAACAGCTGGCCAGCAAGGCCGAGGGCAGAACCCAGCACAGAGCTCAGAGATGTTACCTGCCCTTCTCTTTTCTTTGTAATGAAGGAAAACTTTATATACACGTGTTTCACATATTTTCATTTAAGGTGCCTGCTCTCCTACCACCTGATTTCTCTTGGGGTCAGATCAATCGTACTTGAGGACCTGGGAACTCTATTCAGTGTTGTAATGCTCTCCATTACTCTCCCTTGAGACAAGGGCCTGTACCAGCTCCGCAGGACCAGGGACCAGGAAACCTGTGGTAAGGCAAGAACAGGGCCCTGCCGATTTACGAAGAAACATTTCTAGCACATCCATACCCCCACCTGACAACACACAGCCTTCTGACCAGGCTTACGCCGTTACTTACTCATTTCCTCTTACCTGCTTGATACTCTAAAATGAGGTGGAACTCATCCACTTCCTGCAATGACTCTGGTGGGACAAATACATTGTCATCAAGAAGCTCATGCAGCTTTGGACCAACTGGACCACAAAGAAGAACCTGCAGACAAGCAATATGAAGTCTATCAGGAGATCTGCCCTCTTTCCCATGAAATCTGTTCAGTAAGGTACATCCAGCACTTTCATTTATTTCAACAAAAAACACTGGACTCCAAATCCAATTCTGAAAGCTTCTGGTTTGGAGGTATGGACTGGAAGAGCTCCTACCAGGGTGCAGGCCTGGAGGGTATGGACACCAAGGACCCAGAAATGAGAAGCTGAAAAAAGACCCTTGTCAAGCACGCACGTGTTACACAGGCACTCGTGTGTCTGCTGATCCCAGGCACTCTGTTAGGGGCTGAATGTTTGTTCCCCGCCCTACCCCCGCCCGCCCAGTTTCC
>SJYV01002448.1:503380-578119 GCA_006410875.1 Neotragus pygmaeus | reverse complement strand
TTCCATGTCGAGGTCTAACTGTCATGTGATGATACTGGAAAGGATTTTCAGGAGGTAAATGAGGTCATATGGGTGGGTTCCTAATCCAGTCGGACTGGCGGCCTGAGAAGAAAAGGGGGAGAGAGCGAGATTGCTTTCTCCACTACATCCCTTAAAGAAGGGCCCTGTGAGGACACACAGGCAGGCGGCAGTCTGCAAGCTGGAGAGAGCACTCTCCCCAGGAACCAGACCCTGCTGCAGCTGTGATCCTGGGGCTGTCCAGCCTCCAGAACTGCGAGAAAACTTCTGTTGTTCAGGCCACCTGATCTACAGCATTCTGTCATCAGGGCAGCCTGAGAAGACTAAGATGCACCGTACCTCACTTTCTTTTCTTTACTGACTCACATCCTGTGTAAGCAAAGAGATAGTGTGCTGTCTGCTCCAAGCTGCCAGACAAAAGCAATTGGTTGACTTTTACACAGTATAGAAAAGAACCTCATGGTCCCAAGACTCTAATCAACCAGTGGCTGCCTTGTGAACAGGACAGACTTCCCAGCAGAAGAATTAAAGAGCGCTTCAGTTCATTACATTTGGGGGGAGGTATGCTGCAACTTTTAAAAAACATTTTCTTCAACTCCAGCCTGGGCCTCTTCCTGGCAGTTCCATCTAGGAGCCATTTCACACCTTCTGCTGTTTCTGCCATGCCAGCTCTGGCCCCACTCACGACCAGGCCAGACTCAAAACCACTGAAGCATGAAGACTTGGACCAGGAATCAAAGGAAAATCCTCAGAGATGATCGTCACCGTTTCAGGTTTAATAAGCCCCACCAGAAGCTTCCAAAAGCGCACTTTCATGTATCTAAGAAGTCCAAGCTAGTGGGCAAAAATACATCTCCCTCTCCTTGACACATGTCTGCTGTTTGCCAAATCTGAAGTCTCACCCCTGTAATTTTATTTTCTCTAATTCTTGGCTAGAATTTCGGCTTCCAAGGTGAGACAACAAGGGCCAGATTTACCCTCCTGCCTGAAACAATCACAACAAAACAGATGAAATACACAAAAAAACGGTTTTCAGAACATTTGGGCACTGGGTCACAAAGGACAGTGATACCTATGAAACAGAAAAAAACTGGGTAAGCCCTATAAATCCCTCTGCAAGTGAGCCCAAAGGAGTTTTCAGAGGTATAGATGGTCAATGAGCAACTTCCCTTTCACTTTTCACTTTCGTGCATTGGAGAAGGAAATGGCAACCCACCCCAGTGTTCTTGCCTGGAGAATCCCAGAGACGAGGGAGCCTGGTGGGCTGCTGTCTATGGGGTCGCACAGAGTCGGACACGACTGAAGCGACTTAGCAGTAGCAGTAGCAGCAGATGGTCAATACCAAAATCAGACTGATTTTATTTGTTACAGTTGAAGATGGAGAATCTCTATACTATCAGTAAAAACACCACCTGGAGCTGACTGTGACTCAGATCATCAGCTCCTTATTGCAAAACTCAGACTTAAATTGAAGAAAGTAGGCAAAACCACTAGATCATTCGGGTATGACCTAAATCAAATCCATTATGATTATACACTGGAGGTGACAAATAGATTCAAGGGATTAGATCTGGTAGATAGAATGCCTGAAGAACTATGGACGGAGGTTCTTAACACCATACAGGAGGTGGAAACCAAGACCATCCCACAGAAAAAGAAATGCAAGAAGGCAAAATGGTTGTACGAGGAGGCCTTACAAATAGCTGAGGAAAGAAGAAAAGTGAAAGGAAAAGGAGAAACAGAAAGATACACCCATCTGAATGCAGAGTTTCAGAGAAGAGCAAGGAGAGTTAAGAAAGCCTTCTTAAGTGCACAATGCAAAGAAATTGAGGAAAACAATAGAATGACAAAGACTAGTGCTCTCTTCAAGAAAATTGGAGATACCAAGGGAACATTTCATGCAAAGATGGGTACAATAAAGGACAGAAATGGCAAGGACCTAACAGAAGCAGAAGGTATTAATAAGAGGTGGCAAGAATACACAAAAAAGATCTTAACTATCCAGATAACCACGATGGTGTGGTCATTCATTGAGAGCCAGACATTCTGGCGTGTGAAGTCAAATGGGCCTTAGGAAGCATCACTACGAACAAAGCTAGTGGAGGTGACAAAATTTCAGATTAGCCATTTCAAATCCTAAAATGATGCTGTTCNGGGAACATTAAGGTTCCTTGTGATGGATTGTCGAGTTTTCATATAATAGTTATTATTAACTGCTGTTTATCAGTCCATCTGCCTTATAGTTTAGGGGAGTTTGACAAGGTACCAAATGAAGTGTCACACTAGTGGAAGATAAATAACCCATTTTAGGTTTTACAATGTTAAGAAATAATTTCGATGATGTAAAAGACAGATAAAATTTCTGTAGGAAAAATGTTTGCATTATGAAACAAAAGGACAAAGAGACTAAAACAGAAAGCAAATTGGTGTTTTAGTTACTACAATCTTAAAGACTTTTTAAGCAGTAGATTTGCCATCTTGTTAGAACTTTCAAGACTATTTCATAAAAGACAGAATCTTGGGAGTTCCCTGGTGATCCAGTGATTAGGATCCCATAAGCCATGCTGCGTGTACAGAAAGGAAAAAAAAAGATCAGAATCTCACTACCAAACTCAGCTATCAAAATGACTAATTGAGGTTTTAACAGCTTGCTGTCTCCTTGAGAAACTCAGCTGGGAAATACCTGTGCCCACTGCTAATGTTCAAATGGGTGGCTTCCAAAGAATAAAAAAAAAAACCTTTAAGAGCTCCCCAAGTACACCCAGACTGGGGTGATGGGTAAGAGAAGATTTTAGGTAAAAACTGGGGATGAGATGCTCATGAGATGCAGTGGGCATAAGAGAGATGCTTAAACAACAAAATCCTGCCCTTAAGAGGTGTGTGAGCCTTGAGGGAGTGTCTGGACCATGCAGGCTCCAGAGCCTTGTTCGTGATCACCAGGTGGGCATGGAGACTCCTAAGTTCTATCTCTGACAGTCTTTACCCTGTAGACGAATGGTTCTCAGAACAAGGTGTTCAGAATAGTATCAACATAACCAGGAAACTTGCTGTAAGGGTAAATTCTTGGGAGCACCCCACAAGTACTAATCAGAACTCTGGAAGGGCAGCCCAGGAATCTCGTGTTTCAATACCTTCCACATGACTCTGATGCACATTCAGGTCAGAGAGCCACCAAACTAGACCAGCGGTTCCCAATCAGGGTGATTCTGCATCCCTTCTCTCCCTGACCCTGGAAACATCTGACATGTTGGGAGACATTTTTGACTGTTACGATATGGGAAAAGGAGGAGTGACACTGTCACTATTTCTCTGTGGGTTTGGCCTTTTTTGGTTTAGGAAGAACTGAGCCATATTAATATTACTGCATGGTATCAGCCAAGCAGTACCCAAACAGCCCAAACATTTTCCTACATTAAACCTGAGTAACATGAAAAAAGAGCAATTTCAGGACTAAAGTTTTAGTAAGGATGCCTCGTTAATGTTGGCTGAATTGAATGACTAGCAACAGCAGAGTTAAAGGAAGGTCAGATACACACTTTTCCCAAAAGAGAAAAACTCTACAGAATTGTATTGCCAACAATCACCCTCTATGGGCGAACTGGAGAAGAGTTGCTTGGTTGCTTCTAGAAACCATACAAAGTATCTTTTCCCATCCTGTGGTAATTTACCACTGGTAGACAGACCTGGGCTTCTGGGAACTCTGATGCAACCTGGGCGATGTCATGGAAAGTTTCCTTATCACTGAAGAAGCGTTCAGCAGCTGCTCCCTTCGCCATGAAGTGAACGAAGGCTTCTTCTAGATCATTCCTCGAATGCAGCTCGCTGTGATCTTTCCCATTCCCAGGACGCAAGCCAAGCGCCTGCAGGAGCTTCACCCCTGACAGCACTACGTCTACACATGCATTGACGCTGGAAGGAAGGAAGGAAGGGATGGTGAGAGGCAGACAGAAGTACTGGGGCAACAGCTTTGCATTTAACAGGGAAATGCTTCAGAGGCCTGTGTTCAGACGGGGAAACAGAGGCAGTGAATCTGAAGCCTGGCCTGGGAAGGCAAATAGCATATGGTGGAAGGGGGATTACTTTATCTGGATATGTATGTCTTATCCTGGCAATAGCGTGGTAAACTTTTACACTCGTTACAAAGAGAGAAGACAGGTGCTCAGCATTTCAGAACAAAGTATCGTAACACAAGTATACCATTTCTGAGAAAATGATGGCAGAGCCGAACTGTCTGGATTCACCCTGGCTGTGCGACCTGGGCAAGTCACTTTAATTTGTCTTCAGTTTCCTCCTCTCTAAAATCGTGTAATATGAGTATTTAACTCATAGGGCTGTTGCGAAGATTAAATAAGATAATACATGTTTAGGAACACTGCTTGTTACAGAGCAAGCAAAGTAAAAGTTTTGGTCAAAAGCCACCTTCCCTCAAAAGATAGCTGAGGATGGTGGTAAAATACAGACTACTTCCAGGTGAAACTGAGAGCTGAGTGATGGCTTAAAGACTTAAGTGCACCTGCAGCCTTGTAACAACTCAACACTTGGCAGGTGTTCATCACGAACTTTAAAGACTAGTAAGCAGTCAGTGTGGTATCACCTGGTTAATGCTTACAGATTTATAAAATACACATAAGGTTGTCTGGCCCCACCTCTCCCATGCATGCATGGAGAAGTTGTGGCTTACATTTTCAGTGTTTTCTGTGTGTGTGTGTTTTCCAAAAGCCAATTCTTAAAAAAGAAGCTCCAGATTCTTTGGGCAGGTAGATGAGGCCCCGGGCACCTTTATTCCCACCTCTGCCACCCCTGCCAGTGGGCTTGGATGACCAAGTGAAACGGCTTTGGGTGACAAGGGTGGCTCCCCTTCCACGTTAGTTCCAAGTAGTTATGAAAACAGAAGTTGTGCACTTCCCGGGCAGCTCAGATGGTAAAGAGTCTGGGTCGGGAAGATCCCCTGGAGAAGGCAATGGCAGCCCACTCCAGTCTTCTTGCCTGGAAAATCCCATGGACAGAGGAGCCTGACAGGCTACAGTCCATGGCATCGCAAAGAGTCGGACACAACTGAGTGACTTCATTTTCACTTTTCATGTAAACAGAAGGTAAGTTCAACAATCAAGAAGGCCCAATGGATTGGATTCTGGTGTATAATATATAACCACAGTGTCTCTCTTCTAGTTTCCTTAAAAATCTCTTGATCACCAAATCGTTAATGGTGGCCAGCTCTAAAGATGAGGAAAGAGACTGCAGGAAGGGAGAGGAATTTTATTTTTAGTCAGATGTATTTTTAATATTGATAAGCATACATTACTTTTAGAACTGAACAAATAATTCTTAAAAGGTCCTCATGTGGGTTAGATATTATTGACAACACTCAAGGGAGGTTTACAAGGGCTGGAAGAGGCACAGCCCTCCTCACAACACAAAACTGACTACATTCTCATTAAGATTCTATTATTAACTCTTCTTCTATGAATCCCACATTTTTGAAAAGGTTTTTGCCTACCATACAGCATTTAAGTACTCAAATGTTCTTATTCTTTTGAAGTCAAACATACATAATTACTCTGGTCAACTGGGAAAGCATAAGCTAAGAGTGAGTATACCTATCATACAAAGTGCATAAAGTACACTGGCATGCACGTGGCAGGTTCCTACTCATATAAGATATTCCTTTCACAGCCTTACATGAGACGAACCAACACGCCCTGTAAACTGGTCTCAACGGCACCTCACAGGGAGTGTCCTTTCTTTATACTGGACATCACGTTAGGTGTCTGAAGGGTAGAAGCTTAAAAGGAATACAGGTATCCCTGGCTCTCAGACTCCAGAAGGCTCCCAATGTTCAGACAGTGAAAGTTTGGATAGTATGGGACATTATTTCCATGAAGCAGTCCTACCTAAAATAAATGTATCTAAATGGATTTGGGTCCTGAGTCTGCATAGCAAAGGTTCAGATACCAAGGGATATACCTATATTTGGAAATAACGACTTCAAAACAGACGTCAATAAACACATCACTTCCGTATCTAGTTCTGCTGAGAATTTGATTTCTTAAAGATGAGAATGGAGAAAGTTCCAGTTACAAAAAACAAAAACAAAAAGAACACTGTTTATTTAGCACATTTTGCAGCACAAGACGAAACCCAACTGAACTAATTTTGAGTTGAAACAATATAACTACCATAGGAACATTTTCCATCCCCCACTTAATCATGCCATGAATACTAAAGAGGAAAATCTTAGGAAAAAATTTACTTGGTAGCTATTAAAATAAAATCACTGTACCCTACTATGTGCCAGATACCAAACAAAGTACTTTTACTTCTGCTTTCTAGTTATATTTTATAATGCTTCAAACAGAACAGGAATCTTTCTCTGCACTTACATCAATTCAACAGTATACTAAAATGTAAACAAGCATGCTACTTATAGGGAAAAGAAGTATGTTAATGTGTGGGGGGTGGTCAGGGTGGAGCAAAAAAACCAGAAGACAAAATTATGTTCATTTGACACTTATGCAGAATTTCACAGAAATGTATCAAAGATTACAATGTGAGTTTTGAGAAAACACAGACACAGATAAAACAACTGGAAGGTAAAATGAGGTAACAGACACTGAATGCCTACACAAGTGGCTGTGCTAGCAGAGGGCGCTGGGAGCCAGGGCTGCCAGGCCTATTATCAGAGATTTGGGGTTGGGGTGGAAAAGAGGAATAGTTTCTTCTAGTCTGTAAATTCCTTAAAGACAAGGATCGTGGTTCTTATCACCTCCCTTCTGTTTTATCATCTGTAAAACGTTTCCTAAGGTTCTTTTCAGCTTTCACACTATGTCTGAGAGAGTATGAAAGCTAATCATAATCGCTCTAAGATACACAGCCACAGAGAAGAGAAACCCAAGAGGGCAGGATCAGTAGTCCTTGGGCCACACCCTGGATGATGCTCTGGACAGAGAAGGCAGGCATTTTCAGACAGACCACACCAATCTGCAAAACATTCTAAGACAGGAAGTAGTCATCACTGCTTTCAGCTGAGAAAAGTAAGGATGGGGGTTAAATAACATTCCAAGGTCATGACTGGAGGAGCCCACATTCAAACCCAGATTTATCTGATACTGAAAGCCACAAAGAGCATGCACAAGCAAAGACGTAGAAGGGATTAACCTTGTGTCTGGACACAACAGGAATGGTGATCCAGTTAGGAGAGTCTGAACATGGTCCAAGAAGAGCAAGGCAGGTTTCAAAGGTCAGAGTGAAGCCAGGTGAGGGAGAATGAGTGCTAAAATGAGGAATTCATCATGCACCCAACAAGTCTTAGGACAAGAGCCCAATTCTGAAGCAGAGGAGGCAGCATACATTTTAGAAAAATGTGGCTGTGAGCTTGCCATTGACCAACTTCGTGAAACTGCTCCTTTATTTCTCTGGTCCCTTCCCATCAGGCCCTCACATGGCAGTGCCCACCCCTCCCCCACCTCTGCCATTTACCTTCCCTTCTTGTTCTCTTCCTGGGTGATGCTGTCTAGCCTCTGGCCTCAACCTAGGTGCTGGAGTCTCCAAACTGCGACCATGCTCAACTACAGCCTCTAGCTGTCAGCAGCTGAGGGCTCAGCTTCCTCTCTAATCCTATAGGAATGCACATTTCTCCCCTCTGAAACCAAACTGGTTACCTTTCACCACATACTTGTTCCTTTCTTAATCTCTCTTCATGGCAACGATGTGGCACACAGAGCCACAGATAGGTTTAAGCTGCACCTCTGGCATTTGACAGCTGTGAGATCATGGGCAAAGCAGTATATATGCTAAGCTGTGTCTGGCTCTTGTGCAACCACATGGACTGTAGCCCACCAGGCTCCTCTGTCCACGGGATTTCCCAGGCAAGTATACTGGAGTGTGCTGTCATTTCCTTCTCCAGGGACTGAACCCATATCTCCTGCATTGTAGGTGGGTTCTTTACCACTAAGCCACTAGCAAAGTTTGACAATATCTGTATCTGCCTACACGATGTTATAATATCCCCAGTACTAAGAATGTGTCATTTGGAACTGCCTCTATTTACTCTACCACATCTAACCTCTTGTCAAATCTCACCAATGTCAAACAAGATAAAGCTCTATGGCTTTATAGCTAGTGTCAGGGTCTCAAGACTTTCCTCTTTACTAGTCTGTTACCCACAAAAATAATGTGAAGCAGTCAAATAGGTCAGAACCACTGCTCAAATTTTCCATTCCTCCAGTTAAGTCTGTGAAAAGAACTCAGCATCATTTGTGTGTGTGCACGCCCATTCATGCTCACTTGTGTCCAGCTCTTTGTGACTCCATGGACTGTACCTGCTTATAAACCTTTATGGTTTTCCCATCACCCACACTGACACATAAGGCTCCTTTCAGATTCATCTCGACATCTATCATAAAGTCCTTGCCCTAAACACAGGACCAACCTGCTATTGCCAAACAAGCCAAATGCCTTTTCACATTTGTTTTTCTCTTCCCAGGTGGGCTTATTCCCCAGCCTTCTTGTGGATAAATTCTTTTTTTCTCCAGGGCCTGACCCATGCAAGTCACTGTAGCAGAATATATTTTCCGAGGTGGCCACAAGATGTCCCGTCCCATGTGTTCATTTTACAACGAGATGCTGATGTCCCTCCCTCCCAGGTGTGTTCTCTGTCTCGTCTCCTCAAAACCATTTGGACCTGAGCCTATGGAAGAAGTGACACTGTGTGCTTTTAAGGTTAGGTCATAAAAGGCATTAATGCTACTGCCTGGTCCTCTTGGGGAATTCCTTCCCCTAATCCAGTCATCCTGCAGTGAGAAAGCTAAATAGTTACAAAGATAAACCACCTGTACATGTTCAGGTAAAACCACAACTTAGGTCACAGCTGACGACAACAATCAACACCTTGAGATGATCCCAGGCCCAGCCATCATCTGCCTGAAATTGCACGAAACCCCAAATGAGCATCGCCTAGCCGAGCCCAACTGAACCTCAGAATCATGGAATAAAATGACCATTGATTTAAGCTAAGTTGTGGGGCAATGTGTGATGTGGCAGTAGTAAATGGATTGTCAGCTTGTAGATGGAGCTTCTCTTGAAACCTCATCCTGGGAAGAATTACTAGTTATTCTCTGGGACACAAGAAAACACTTTTTTAAATTGTTATGGACAGCATTATGTCCCTCTCCCCCACCCCACTCCCCATTCATACTGAAGCCCTAACCACAAATGTGACCATATGTGGAGATAAGGACAATTTAAGGAAGTAATTGAGGTAAAAGGAGGCCATTATCCAGGATTCCCAGGTGGTGCAGTGGTTAAAAACAAAACAAAACAAAACTGCCTGCCAGCGCTGGAGACAAGGGGGCTGAGGGTTCGATCCCTGGGTTGGGAAGATGCCTTGGAGCAGGAAATGGCAAGTCAGTCTTCTTGCCTGGACAGAGGAGACTGGTGAGCTACAGCCCTTGGGGTCACAGAGTCAGATGTGACTGACTACATATGTATGCAGCCATTATCCAACAGGACTACTGTCAGCTTAAGAAGAGGAAGAGACACCGGAAGTGTTCATGAATGGAGTAAAGGCCATGTGTGTACACAGCGAGAAGGCAGCTATTTGCAAGCCTGAAAGACAGGACTTCCTCTTGGACTATCAGCCTGCAGAACTGTGAGAAAATAAATTTTTGCTGTTTAAGCCCCCAGTCTGTGGTCCTCTGTTATGGCAGCCTGAGTGAATTGATACAATAATGAATATATTTGTTTCCAAAAAATGAGGCTGGGACCTTGCTTCTTCCATCCCCAGATTCTTAGAACTTAGCATGGACCTGCCGCATACCATGTAGTTAATGAATATTTATTGAAAGTGTGTGCTCAGTAATGTCTGACTCTTTGCAATCCCATGGACTGCAGGACATGCCCACCAGGTTCCTCTCTCCATGGGATTTGCCAAGCAAGAATAGCTACAGGGGATCTACCCAACCCAGGGATCGAATCCACATCTCTTGCATTTTCTGCATTGGTAGGCAGATTCTTTACCACTGCACCACCTGGAAAGCCCATGAATTGACTGAAGACTCACAAAACCAGGGAGGACAATTAAGCTGATAAGGATACAGGTGAAAGTGCCTGAACTTGAAAGAAGAATTAAAAGAAGATACACATGAAGAAACAATAAAAATGTTAACATATACATAAGTACTACCTAACATTAGCTGTCTGCTCTTTAAAGCCGACACTATGCTAAATAACAAAGATAATTTAATTTTCATGATAACTCTGCTTTACCTTACCCTTTGTGGTCCCTAATACTCACAGAACTAGTAGCGTACTTGGTAGAAGATCTGCTTTTGTGGCAAGATATTCAAGTTGAACTTAGACAAGAACTAAAATTCGTAAAGGGAATAATTTACTTACACACGAGAGGAGAATATAAAGAAAGGAGGTACTGTGATTTGGGAGAATCCTAAAATTGCAATGTCATTGAAATCTGGGGAAGAAAAGAGTTTCAAGGAGAAGGCATGCTTCATGTGTGGAAGGCTGAAGAGAGCTGACAATGAAAACTAAAAAGTGGAAGCTGATTATGAAAACCCACAAGGCTTAGATAAGCTTTGAGAGAGAAGTTTCAGGAGAATGGTGGTCTTCAGACTATGGCATTAAGGAAGCGAAAACAAGGCATAAAGAAAGGCATAAAAAAACTCAGCAGCTAAAGACAGGGACCACACCTTCAAGTAGGTCAGAAGAAAGAGGGTGCCACTGAAATGGAAAGACCAAGCATTTCCGATTGCAAAGGAGTAGCCGCCAGAAGAGCAGAGATTGGAATGAAAGCGACTTGAACTTTACGAAGTCAGGCTGAGCGGGATTTCCAAGAGGCTATTAGGCTGGTTCTAGGGGCTGGTCCCGGAGAAGGCAATGGCACCCCACTCCAGTACTCTTGCCTGGAGAATCCCAGGGACGGGGGAGCCTGGTGGGCTGCCGTCTATGGGGTCACACAGAGTCGGACACGACTGAAGCGACTTAGCAGGGGCTGGTCCTACAGAGACGAGGAAGGTGCAGGGGCCAGCACAGAGGAAAAAGCAGTCTGGTGAGTCCCGGTAGCAGTGACAAATGGGGCTCGTGCGACGTGCGACGCTGCTCGCCAGGCAGGTAACGTGGACACCAGCACCGAGGACCCTCCGGGGGACCTGTAGGAACCTGTTTCCACGCCGGCTCTACCTCCCAGCTCCCAAGCCGTCTGACCTCCGCTAAGGCGGCCCTCAGAGGCCCAGAGCGCCCGCACCTCCTGGAGACACCCAGAGAGGCAGGCCCCGCAGGCACTCACCCCACGGCCACGCGGCGCCAACGCCGGGCCGGCCGCACGATGAGCGCGTCCCAGGCGGCTGCCAACCGGCCCTCAGGGGAGCCGGCTCCTGGGGGCGCGGGCGCGGGCCCCAGCTGCAGCGAACTCCACAGCGAGCGCAGGGCCGACCCCGGCAGCTGCGGCTCCAGCAGGAAGACACAGCCCACTGCGAGCGCCAGGAAGCCAGCGTACGCGGAGCCGCGCCACAGCGCCATGGAGAAAGAGGCGTGGAAGCGGCGGAGAACACCTCCTGGCCCGGCCCGCGCCTCTTCCGGGCTCAGCACGCGCCGACGCAGACTCGCGCGCCACGTCACGCCGGCGCGCCTGGTCCCTCGGCTGGGCGGGGCGCGGCGGGGCGGTAGGGAGGGGCGGAGACTCTTCCTCGGTCGGAATCTTGGCTCTCGGGGGCGCGCGCGGTTTTGAGTCTCTGAGGGAGGTCGCCCAAAGGCCATAATGCCTGTCCGGGCGCTGTACCTTTTCCCAGAACTCCATCCGCACCCAAAAATAGAGAGGCAAGGATCCGTTTGTATCCTAGTAGGATGAACCCGACCGATTTTGAAGAAGCGGGTAAACCTCGTGTCAGTCTTTGAGCCGGTCGGTGTTCCCATTTGAGCTGAACCCGCAGTTCCTCAGAGGGGCACAAATCACACTCCCCCTGTTTTAATCGGTCCCTCTGCCAGTCTGTGCATCCTCCATTGTTAACTAAACTCACCCTCTTTCAGACCCGGGGCTTGGCGCTCCCCGGAGGAATACGATGGCAGCAGCACTGCTTGTGAGCCTTTGGGGACACGAGTGGCAGGGGGATTCTGTCCCTTTGGAGGGTGACCGAGACCTGCAGCTGCTTGGGGGCGTTTGCCGAGACAGGGGAGTCCGCAGGGATTATCCTCGCTGGATGATCAGCTTCGAACCTTAAAATAACCCTTTGGGGGCGCTGTTCCCTTTAACAGCCTCAGAACATGCTCAAACGCACACAGTCTTGGGTACAACACAAGGCGTTCTGGACCTGCGTTAAGAAACCCTGGTTTCTCCTCTTCTCCCTTGGTAACATGACTTAAACCCAGCAGACCCTGTCTTCGCTGTGACTCTTCTGTGTGTGAGCCTCGGTTGAGAGTCAGTGAAGCTAGGCTTGCTGCCAGCTCATTCGCAGCAGTAGTCTTGCCAGACCTGGTCTTGTTCCTGGATGGTTTCCATTTTTCCAGTTCTGCTGGCTCCTGACCTTGGCTCTGCGTCCGATTTTCCACTCTGCTCCTGACCTTTGGACTTGGCAGTGGTTCTTTATTTCTCTAGCTTTGATCTTGGGCATTTGGCTTCATTTCCCCCAGCATTTTCCCATCCTGGTCATCTACCCTCCCTGTCTCACCCCACCCAGCTCACCTGACCATACATCCCTTTCAAAGGAGATGTTCACACAGGAAGCGATCTGGGCTATTACAGAAAAGAAAGGAGCCAGTGAGATCTGTGTGAAGCTGTCTTCACTAGAGTTACCTGCCCCTTCTCTCACCTCAGGGAGACATGCCAGTTAGTTCCCAGAGAAACTGCTCCCCCACATGACCCCCAGTGAGCAGGTTTTCCAGCCACCCTGTAAGTGACTGAACCAGCACGTAATTCAAAAGCAGTGAATTCACTGGCCAGAGAGCACGTCTCTCCACTGAGAATCTGAGCAAGAGTCGAGAGTCTGTAGCTAGTTGGTTTGGGTTGTGGACCTGCAAGGTCACAGAACGTTGAAGATTAGATAGGGCCAGTTAAATATATTCCCAAGGTGGAGTTTTAGGCAGGGAGCTGAGGAAGCTGAACTGTGGGAAGACTTGGCGCAAACAAGCTTAAAGGAAGAGGAAAAGTGATGTAAAGAGAAAGCCACCTGGGGCCTTCCCTTCTGGCTCCCAGGAGACTTGCTAAGCTGCCAGCACTTTGTACTGAATTCTTTTGCTTTTTCCTAGGCTTGCCAGAACTTTTCCCCCCTCTAGTTTTATTGAGATATAATTGGCATATAGCACTGTAAAAGTTTAAGGTGTATTACATATACATTTTGTGCAATGATTACCACAAAAAGTTTAGTGAACATTTATCACCTACATAACAATTTGTTTTTTCTTGTAGGATTTTTAAGATCTACTTTCAAATATATCATACTAGAATTTGAGGTTTACTCACAGAGGCAAAGCTGAGACAGGCTGGAATCTGGGACCCTTCACTGCAGTTTTTTTACCTGGACAAATGTCTCCTCCCCTCCTCCTGAAGAAACAGAAGAAAAAGAAACTGTGAGGGACTAAAAGTAACTGCATACATGGGGAGTCAGGCAAATTATGAACTACAAGATACAAAAAGGCTAAAACACAACTGCCACTTCTTGTTTTAAATTTAATTAATTTTTTAAAACATTTTTTATTGAAAGTGAGTGTTAGTTGCTCAGTGGTGTCTGACTCTGTAACTCCATGAATTGTAGCCTGCCAGGCTCCTCTGTCCATGGCATTTCCCAGGCAAGAATACTGGAGTGGGTAGCCATTCCCTTCTCCAGAGGATCTTCCCTACCCAGGGATTGAATCCAGGTCTTCTATATTGCAGACAGATTCTTTACCCGCTGAACCACCAGGGAAGCACCGCCCCCTTCACCTTTTTTTAAATTGAAGTGTAGTTGAATTACAGTGCTGTATTAATTACTCATACACAGCAAAGGGACTCAGTTATACATACATAATATATACATTCTTTTTCATATTTTTTTCCGTTATGGCTTACCTCAGGATATTGAATATAGTTCCCTCTGCTATACAGTAGGACCTTGTTGTTTATCCATCCTATATACACCAGTTTGCATCTGCTAATCCCAAACTTCCAATCCAACCCTCTTGCATTCTCCTCCCCTTTGCCAGCTGCCACTTCTGAAGTGCCGGGAACCAAACCAAAGTATTGAATGTGATCCTTGCACACAGCACCACAAAGAGGGTGGGAAAACCACCTGAGCCAACCTTCCAGCCAGACCCACCAATCTACCCTTACTCTCACCCCCCTTAAGGGACCAGCTCACCCGTCCTCTCTTAGAGAGCCAGCAAAGACATCTGTTACTTGTTTTCACTGCCTTGTGCTACTTCATGAGTTCCAGTAAACCCTTGCCTGAATTTCTTGTCTGGCCTCTTATTAATTTCTGTTGATTAAAGAGTTCAAGAACCCAGGCTGGTAACAAACAACAGCAGCTTGAACAAAATGGAAGTTGATTTCTCCTGTAAAGTCCAAACAGGACTTTCTTGGCGGTTTAGTGGTCAACACTCTGAGCTTCTCAATGCAGGGGGCTTGGATTGGATCCCTGATTGGAGAACTAAGATCCCACATTCCAGAAGGTGCAGCTAAAAAAAAAAAGTCCAAACGTGTTGCTAGTACTCTGTGGGCAACTGCGGCAAGCTAGAGATGCTCGGTGGTTCCTATTGGTTGGTGGTTCAGTGTCAGTTTGCATTGTGGGTAGTGATGGGGTTGGACATGGTGCTCATCTAATTCTAACTGAGAATTAGAGGCAGGAGCTGCAGGAATTGAAGAATATGAGTGAGCGTTGCCCGTCATGGTGGAGCTTGTTGGGGCTTCTGGTCTCATAACAGTCACAGGGACCTTGATTCCTTCTACTCCTCACTAGGGGCTCAGGGGCAGGCATTCAGTGTTCTTGGCACTACAGTTCCTCTTGAAAGATTTCATTAGTGAACAAGAGTCATTTCAGATTTTGACCATCGATCTGTTTAATGACTCTGGAATACTTTACAAGCCAATTGTTTTTCTTGAAGTTAGATTTCTGGGGGCAGTTATACAAAACAGCCCGAAGTGGATAAGTGGGGCTGCCCCTATCCACTGTACAAGGACTGTAAAAGGACTGTACAAGCCTCAAGGCACCCCTCCCCCAACCCAAATTGCTTCCAGACATGGCCTTTGTTATTGGTTATTTCTCTGAGGACCTTGAAATGAAAGCAAAAAGCAACGTTATTTCAGAAAATTCAGAGGCAGATGGAGGCTACAGGTGTCCCACCCAAGACGCTGACCTGGAAGGCCAAGGAGCAGATCCCATATTTATATAAGGAGTTAGCAGAGTCCTGTCAGTCCCAAATTAGCTTCAGGCAAGGTCTTCCTTGATGGCTCAGAGAGTAAAGACTCTGCCTACAATGTGGGAGACCTGGTTTGATCCCTGGGTTGGAAAGATCCCCTGGAGAAGGGAATGACAACCCACTCCAGTGTTCTTGCCTGGAGAATCCCATGGACAGAGGAGCCTGGAGGACTGCAGTCAATGGGGTCGCAAAGAGTTAACATGATTGAGCAGTTAACACATGCACAGTCCTTAGCCTTCACATAAACACCAGTCAACACACAACCCATGTGACCTGAAAGGTTTTAAGAAGCAAGTTTGTTCCCACGTTTGGAATAGAAACTAAAGTAGGACCAAACAGGCCTCATGAAAGCTGGGATAACCCACTTTTCCCATCATTTCCAGCCTCTAGGGTTTGATCCAAGGTGCTCAGTATGAAGGACACAGTATGAAGTCCATACTGTGTCAAGGCCTTTGCTGATACCGGGAACATCACCCAACACAGGTCACACCCAAAGGCCAGCATCAGAGCACAGTTTTGACGGTTATAGAAAACTCCCAGGAGACAAAAAAGAAGGAATAAAGGATCCTGGGATCTGAAAAGAGCAGGCTTTGTGTCTGGAGCCAGAGCTCTCAGGCTGTCAGACATCCTCCTCCCTAAGCTGCATCAGGAGGAAACCAGCAAAACAGAGGCTGGGCTGCTGCATGGGGCGAGGCGGCGCCCTTGGAGGCACAGGAGCTGGGTGACAAGAATGGTGGCAGCAAAGCAGTGAGGAGAGGTGTGCTGGTTCCTTGCCAGTGACCAAACCTTGCTGCATGGACTGGGAGCTTCTTAGTGTGTGGGGGTGTAACGGTGCAGTGGTCCTACGTTTACACTTCAGGATGGATTGCTCGGAGAGAGTGCTGAGCAGGGGAAAGCGGGAGGTGCAGTGCTTCTGTCTGGCAGGGACCCAAGAGCTTCACAGGGCAAGCTAGTCAGCAGGCAGGGAAGCACGGGCTGTTCCCATGGTGCTCTCTGGACACCTCAGGCGCCTTGGAATACTGTCTGGGGCTTCCCTGGTGGTCTAGGGGTTAAGAATCTGCTTTCCAATGCAAGCGGCTTGGGTTTGATCCCTGGTCAGGGAACTAAGATTCTACATGCGTGGGGCCAGTTACCGAGCCCATGCGCCACAACTAGAAAGCCCTCACACTGCAGTGAAGATCCATGTGCCTCAACTAAGACCCAACACAGCCAAATACATATATAAATATTTTTAAAAACAGACAGACACTGCCTGCGCAGCCTTTTTGCATGTACAGGCCCTCCTGCTTGGTGTTTCTCTGCAGGCCGTGTCTGCCAGCCCTGTCATGCATTGTGCAGTATATGCTATAGTTCTGATTTGGGTTCTGATACCCTTGCAGCATATGTTTGGAAGGAAATGGAAGCTGTGCTTTCAAACTGCATTTCCTTCTTAATTCAAGAAACTTAATGGTTCTTGAAGCATTCTGCCGTTGAGAGTTGTTTTCCAAACTAAAAGAAAAAAAATAAATAAAAGGAAGCGAAAACTGATCTGGCAGGACACCTCTGCTCTCCAATCATCAGGGGCCCAGACTTATTCTGTCTTTTGCTCTGCCATCTCTAGGGGACAGCAGAAAGGCGGGAGTCCATGATGAACAAAATCATGATGGCTTTGAAAGAATCAAATCAGGGCTCTGAGGAGAGGCAGTGAATGCTTGTTGCCAGGCAACCACCAGTTTCTACTCAAATGGAGAGATTGTGGGGCTTGATGCCTGTGGTTTTTTTTTTTTTTTTTCCCAATTGTTGTTTGTTTTAGGCCAAATTACGTGGCATGTGGGAGATCTTAGATCCCAGACCAGGGATTGATCCCATGGCTGCATTAGAAGTGAGGAGTCTTAACCACTGGGCCACCAGGGAAGTCCCTGATGCTTGGTTTTAAAACTCCACTTCTGCCATCCACTATCTGTGTGACCTCAGGCAAGTCATTTAACCTTTGTGTTCCTCAGTTTCTTTATCTAAGAAGTAATTCCTACTTTACCAAATGATTGTGGGCGGTAGAGTTATCCTAAAAGAGCCTACCACATGTCTGCTACATGTTGACACGAGCCCAAGCACTCCCTGCCATTGCTCTGATTGGTTCTTGAGAACTGTGTTTAATTCTCTTCTCAGGCCTCCTGGACTGCCACTCTCTCATTTTAAGGAGGACTGGCATCTACAGATCACTGTACAGTGACCTTTTCTACTTTTTAGCTGCTCAGCACCTATGCAATATTCCACTGAGAATGAAAATATGACAGTTCATTTATCAACTTTACTGTGGGTAGGACATTTGTAATTTTCCCAGTGTTTTCTTATCATGTATAATACTGTTCTGCACACACTTTTGATATACATATACAGATGCTCCTGTAGGGTATACACTGAGAGTGAAATTTCTGAGTCATAAGCTAACCCTTGTCCTCCTCAACTTTACTAGATAATATAAGACATCTTTCCAAGTGGTCCATCAGGTTACCCTCCCACTGGCAGCATACGAGTTTCTGTTCCTCCAAATACATACCAATAGATTCTTAAAAATTTGCCATTCTATCGGATGTGTAGTGCTGTCTTACTGTGGTTTTGACAAGGTTTCATCTATTAGTTGTAAATATCTTGTCCTCCACCCCTGTCACTTGTCTTTTCATTCTCTTCATAGTATCCTTAGTGAATAAAGTTCTTAATTTTAATGTAGTTAATAGTTTCTTCCTTTTTATTGTTGCCTTCTCCTTTGTCATTGATACTTTTTGTTACTGTTTTTAAAAATATTTCCTTACTTGGGGTCATTAGAATAAATATTCACCTATTCTCCTTTTCAGAGGTGTAAGTTTTTATGTTTTATGTTTATATGTTTAATTCACTTTGAAATTGATTTTTGTATTTTGTGGCAGAATTTTTATATATACCCAATTGGCACAGTGCCTTTTATCGGTCATTTCTCAACAACTCTGCATTCCTACCTTTGTTCGATATCAATTATCTGCATATATGTGGATCTGTTTTGAGGCTCTTTATTCTGCTCCATTGGTCTATTCATTTATCCTCATATCAACACTTCACTATTTTGATATGAGAATGTAAATTTTTTAACCTTAGTTTGCAAGAGCAGCTTGGCTATCCTTGGCCTTCTTTTCATTCCTGAATACATTTTCAAATTAACTTGTCTGCATCAACAACAACAAAACCAAACCAAGAAAACAGTTAAGATTTTCATCAGTTTCATTTGGGGAGGATTGACATCTTTTCAGTATTGAGTTGTATTTCCTAAGACTACAATATGTCCATTTATTTATTTAGACCTTCTTAAATGTTTTGCATAATGTAATAGACTTTTATGTGTAGAAACCTTGCATATTTTTAGCATGATTTACTTCTAGGTGCTTAAGATTTTTAGTACCTTTATTGAGATAAAATTAGCATACAATAAACTTCACAATAGAGTGTACAATTTAATAAGTTTACCCTGTATACATATCCCAAACCATCATTACAACTCAGATAATAAGCATATCCATCACCCTGAAGGATTCCTCATGTCCACCCTCTCATCCCTTCCTGCCCAGACATCCCTGCTTCCTACTCTGTACCCAGGCAACTGATGACATACTTTCTGTTGCTATCAGTCAGCTTATACTTTCCAGAATTTTATATAAATAAAACCATACAGTATGTGCTAGTGTGTATCAATAGTGGGTAGGGCTAGTGGTAAAGAACCTGCCCGCCAATGTAGGAGACCTAAGAGATGCAGGTTGGATCCCTGGGTCGGGAAGATCCTCTGGAGGAGGGCGTGGCCACCCACTCCAGTATTCTTGCCTAGAGAATCCTATGGACAGAGGAACCTGATAGGCTACAGTCCACAGGGTTGCACAGTCAGACACGACTGAAGCCACTTAGCATGCAGACTGTAGTGTGTATCAATAGTTAGTTGCTTTGGGGACTTCCCTGGTGGTCCAGTGGCTAAGACTACACTCTCCCAATGCAGGGGGTTCCATACCTGGGCAGGAAACTGGATCCCACATGCTGCAACTGAGAGTTTACATGCCACAATTAAAGATCCCGCATGCTGCAATGAAGACGGAAGATCCTGAATGCTGCAACTAAGACCCAGTCAAATACATAAATATTTTAAAGAATAAGTTAATTGCTTTTAAAGGAAGAACATTTTTACTTTGAAATAGTTACAGATTCACAGGAAGCCACCAAAAAATGGTTCAGAGAAGTCCTCTGGACCCTTCACCCAGATTCTCCCTTGGATCTCTACCTGCCTGGTTGCTTCCTGCCATCCATGTGTGTGCATGCTCAGTCACTCAGCCGTGTCCAACTCTTTGGGACCCCACAGACTGTAACCCACCAGGCTTCTCTGTCTGTGGGATTTTCCAGGCAAGATTATGGGAATGGGTGGCCATTTCCTTCTCCTGGGAGCTTCCCAGCCCAGGGATTGAACCTGGGTCTCTTGCATCTCCTGCACTGTAGGTGGATTCTTTCATTCATTTCTCTGCTCAAATACAGTCTGCTCACACAGAGCTTCCCTGAGTAGCCAACACAATATCACGAGCCTGGAGGACTCTCACCTCTCCCTCTACTTTATGTCTAGAACTTATTCATATCTGATTTTCTCATTTGTTTATTGTGATCTCATCCAATTAGAATATGAATTCTGTGAAAACAGGGACCTTGTCTGTCCTAGTCAGTGACTAGAATAGTGCCTGGCATTCAATAAATACTTGTTGAATAATAATAGATCTTTCAGCAACTGCACAATATGAATTTTGTTCTCTCCATGTCACAGATGAGAAACTGAGAAAGATTATGTGACTTGCCCCAAACCACACAGTTGGTGGTGGTGGGGTGGACACTGGGTGCTGAGATTTGAATCTCTGATTTCTAAAGACACACTACCCTCTCTTCTTAAAAAAATTCTGAAACAGGAAGCAGGGCAGAATGAAGGCGACTGCTTCTATCTCCTTAACAGTAGCTCTTTTTTTTTTTCCCCCTTTTTAGAACTTTATTTATTTATTTATTTATGGCTGTGCCAGCTCTTCGTTGCTGCACAAGCTGTTCTCTACTTGCGGTGATCTGGAGCTACTCTCTCGTGGCGGTGTGCAGGCTTCTCGTTGCAGTGGCTCCTCTTGCTGTGGAACATGGGCTCTAGGGCCTGTGGACTTCAGTCGTTGTGGTATGTGGGGGCTGTAGAGCACAGGCTCAGTAGTTGTGGCGCACGGGCTTAGCTACTTCTCGGCATGGGGAATCTTCCCTTATCAGGGATCAAACTCGCATCTCCTGCATTGCCAGGCAGATTCTTTACCCCTGAGCCACCAGGGAAGCCCAGTAGCTCTTCTTTATACCACAGACTTAGACCCTAGTGCCAGGCCATGGGTAGCGAACATCCCAAGTGGTCAGTTTTGGGGGTCACTGGCCTCAGTAGCAGTGGCAGGGCCTGCAGGTCCCAATGTGGATGTTATTTCCCTGCCTCCCAAAAAGGTAGGCAATTCATCCCCCCTTGTGTATATGTTTTTCTTTTTGTTACTGAATTAATATTTCTAGCAATTTACTTCTAAATCATTCTTTAAAAGGTCAGCTAAATCTTTAAAGGGCCATTATAGTTCATTACAATCTATTGCAAACTGATTTCTTTAAACAAGCCATTCCTGATGCTGAAGCTATAATTTTTTTTTTTTTTAAGTTTTTGGCACTATGTACTCAGATGCTGGGAGGGATTGGGGGCAGGAGGAGAAGGAGGGGACAGAGGATGAGATGGCTGGATGGCATCACTGACTCGATGGACGTGAGTCTGAGTGAACTCGGCGTTGGTGATGGACAGGGAGGCCTGGCGTGCTGCAGTTCATGGGGTCGCAAAGAGTCGGACATGACTGAGCGACTGAACTGAACTGTTTAGAACAATAGAGAATAACTTTTCAAATAAAAACTGGGTGATACAGTGGAAAAATACTGGGTTTTTTATACATTGGCAAAATTATTTTCACACGTAAAAATTCTGCATATCTTCAATTAAGGTCTATGAAAAAGTTAATTTCAAAAAAGATAGAAGCTTCCTAAGTCATGATGAAAGTTAGCTGGCTCTCTTGAGAAGTGAAATTAAAAACAGACTGCACTGCTTATTTTTCAGCAAATTCCACTTTGCCAAATTTCAGAAGGAAAAAGCCCAACGTAATTTCAGTGTTGTCTCCTTGTCTGGGAGAATCTGGAAGACTTGCCCCTCTCTGACAGCCTACTTTGTCTTCACTGCTCCCAATCACAGCTGAATCCATCAACAGGACGGCTTCACATGCTGATCATGCATGGCCAAGAATGACAAGCCCAGGTTGATGCGGATAAATCCTCTGCTTCTTCATTGGATCTCAAACATTGTTATATATACTCCAGTCAGTTGGCATGGAGCTGGTACAAGAAAGAAACCACATTACTTACTGCATATTCATCAACGTTCTGGAATTTGGTGCACTGGTCAGTTACTTTATCCAGTACAACTTGAGTGGGTATCCAGTAGCAAGTTTTCTTCCAGAGCTCCTGATCTGTGGCCAAATGCATGATCCACTAACTGAGTCATGCTGCAAACTGTGTTATAATCAACACTTTGGAAAATGTATCATCACTATCACATTCTTCAGAAGGAGCTGCTCTTGGTGACCATGATTCCTGTGGCTGTTCTGGCGTGGGCATAGGAAAGGCCCTCATAATCCTCTTTCCTACTTCCTTTATCCAAGTTTTTTGGCTGCTCTTTCTCCAGTAAGTGAATACTGGACCTTTTCTGCTTAAAAAAGAAAGTATAAAACAATACATATTCAGTATATATTGTTTAGAAAATATAGAAAAGAATGAGTACTTTAAAAACCACCCTTAATCCCGTTGATCAATGTTCAGTTTTTTGCTGTATATCTTTGCAGACTTAAAAAAACACTTCTATGTATGTATTTTTGGCTGTGCTGGGTCTTTGTTGTTGCACTCAGGCTTTCTCCAGTTGCAGTGATTGGGGGCTGCTCTTCGTTGCAGGGGGCAGGTTTCTCCCTCCAGTGGCTTCTCTTGTGGTGGCTCCCAGGCTCTAGAGCACAGGCTCAACAGCTGTGGTCCGTGAGGCATGTGGGATCTTCCCGCACCAGGGATTCAACCCATGTCTCCTACATTGGCAGGTGGATTCTTTACCACTGAGCCACCAGGGAAGCCCTTTGCAGACTTTTTAATATAATGTTTGCACACAGATACATACATCTTCACAAAAGTGGAATTTTGTTATTACATATTTTGTTTTGTAATTATTTATTCCTTAACAATATAATGAACACTATGATATCACCATTTTTTTTACTCCAATTTGATTTTTCATGGCTGCATAGGCTGTTGCTGCTGCTGCTAAGTCACTTCAGTCGTGTCCGACTCTGTGCGACCCCACAGACAGCAGCCCACCAGGCTCCGCCGTCCCTGAGATTCTCCAGGCAAGAACACTGGAGTGGGTTGCCATTTCCTTNACACTCTACTCCGTCTTCTCTGTTGGAACTTCAGAGCAAAACAAGTTTCTTCCTTTAACGCATCGTGCAGTGGATTTTCTTTGGAGGAACACAGAGGGTGGCTGGAGGGTTGGTGGGATGGAATGGAGGCTCTCGTCACAGAGGCGCCAGGCCTAGGCTCAGGGCTACATGGACCACTGGGTGCCTCTACACTATGTTCCAGTCTGGCCGTTCTCTTATTTATTTATTTATTTTTGGCTGTGCTGGGTCTTTGTGGCTCAAGGACCCTTGTTATGGCTTTCTCTAGTTACAGTGTGTGGGTTTAGTTGCCCTGAAGCAGGTGGGATCTTAGTTCCCTGATCAGAGATCGAACCTGGGTCCCGTGCATTGCAAAGTGGATTCTTAAGCACTGGACCACCAGAGAAGACCCCTGACCTTTCCCTTCTTGACAGAAAAGAATATTTCAAGTACAGGGCACAACTAGGACAAAAAAGTGAGTCTGGAGAATGAAGAGGCTGGTAAGGTTGGGGATTGTGAGCTGGTAAGGAACAGTGGCAATAGGTGAGTTCAGGCTCTGGGTAGAACCTTGCTTACCTTCCGCATGAAGGATTCTCCCGGATACTCTGCTAGTCAAAATCTTAGGGTAATCCAACTAAATCTCAGCACTCCATGTGCTACTGACTTGGGTACTTGTACTCTTTAATCAATGGAAATTAGTAACAGGCCAGATGAGGAATTCAGACAAGGCTTTACTAGGACTCACACTGCAGCATGTGAGCTAAGAGCAAGTAACAGCTGCCCCTGCCCATTTTCTGAGGAGGGCTGGCTAGTTCCTTTAGTGGGTGAGGGTGGGAGCAAATTGGTCGGTGGGGGCTTGAGGGGTGGCTTGGGTGGTCTGCCCATTCCCTTGGTGATGCTGTGTGCAGGGATCATACCCTGCTTTTGCTTCAGGCATCTTGGAAATGGCTGTTGGTTTTGACCTTTTTCTATCTTCTTGTGCGTCACTTTCCTGATTGCGCATGCGTGCAGTTGTTTTTAGTCCCTTAGAGTATGGTTGAATTCTGTTGCTCTGAGACCAGATGTTTGTCCAGGTGCAAGCACTTTGGTAAAGGGTCCCAGGTCCCAGCCTATCTCACCTGTGGCCCAACTTGATTCAGTATCACATTCAAAGCAACATAGTCCATCTCTGTTGTGGGAACCCCATCAGCGGTAATCATTCATTACATGCATATATGCGTGCTCAATCGTGTCCAACTCTTTGCAACGCCATGGACTACAACCCTCCAGTCTCCTCTGTCCATGGATTAGCTTGCTCCAAAGAAAACCTTCGATTCCACAGTGAGGAAGGCTTCCATGCTTGCCTTATCCCTTCTGCAGGGACCGACCGCTGTGGGAGGACTTGGGCAAGGTATTGCATAGTCCTAGGCTGCTTGGGACATTTTGTAAGGCACATTCCAGTGGGAGGTGAACTAGCTTCGGAGAGGAAGCTTTCTGTTGGCTGTAGGGAGGTGTTTCGGATCCCTTACTCTTCTCTGTATGTTCCAGCAAAGGTCTCCACAGAGCTTCCTGGCAAAGACATTTCACACTTTTTAACTACTTGGCAAGTGGCTTACAAATCCTTCTAAATACCAGCAGATTAGTCTGTGGAAATCCAAAACTTTAGAAAAAATTAATTGAAAGAGCTATTGAATCGAGGAGGTTTTGCCTGAGTAAATATTTTCTCTATGGAATTCTGATCTATTCATTTAGTAATCCTAATTATGGTTTTGCTAATTCGGGAGTAGTTTCAGAGAAAGCGCTTTATTTCATCAGGAGCCGTCACTAGGTTAAGAGGATTTTGTTTTTCATCTGTGATGTTTCAAAGGAAATTCATTCTTGGGAGAGCTTTAGCTTTTTTTTTGCTTGTGTCTGCTGCTTTGCTGCTCAAGGTTGACAAGAGAATGCCACTGGCTTTTGTTTAGTTGCTGCGGCTGGGTCCCTTGTGTCCTGGCCACGCTCTCTCTGCCAGCCTCCTGGGGACTCACAGTAGATGCAGGCAGAGGTGGGTGCACCGTGTTTTGCAGGAATCTCCATTTCCTTCATTGTCTTCAGAATGAAGGCCAGATAGAGCAGAAGCAACTTCTCTTAGGCCTTGGGGTCCAGATCACTATGCAGTCAGTGCCTACCACCTGAAACTCTCCCCCTTCCTCTTCACGTGGCTCTCTCTAAGTCATTCTTGGGTTCTCAGCTCATCTCTTGCTGCTTCTGGGAAGTTTTCTCTCACTTTAGGTCTATATCCATAGCCATGGACCTCTCTTCTGAACTCCAGACCTCTGGACACATTAGTATTGGACGTTTCATTGGATGTGCCATGTGTGTGTGTTAGTAGCTCAGTTGTGCCTGACTCTCTGCGACCCCATGGACTGCAATCCACCAGGTTCCTCTGTCCATGAGATTTTCCAGGCAAGGGTACTGGAGTGAGTTGCCATGTCCCATAGGTACCTCAATTTCAACATGTCTCAAACTGAACAGTGCACCATTGGCCTTTCTTTCTCACTTCCATCTCTTTCTTCTCCTCTGCTCTAAACCTGTGTCTTCTGCGCCGTTCTCTGTCTCCAGGTAGGGCACCATGGGCCATAAAGTTACTGGTACCAAAAACCCAAGAGTTATTCTAGAATCTTCCCTTTCTCATATTCCTATGTATCTCTCAATTCTTCTCCATTCCTAAATCCAATAGATCCCACTTCTTAAGTTTCTCTTAAGCCCATTTTTTCCTTTCCTTCTGTTACAGACTTGATGTTTGTACCCCTTCAAAGTTCATATGTTAAAATTCTAATCCACAGTGTGGTTATATTTGGTGATGGGGCCTTTGGGACTTCCTTATAAGAAGAGACACAAGAGGGCTTGTCTTTCTCTCTGCTCTACACCATGTAAGGGCACAAGGAGAAGGTGGCCATGTGTAAAGCAGGAGGATGGCCTTTACCAAGAACCCAGTCATGCTGGTACCCTGACCTTGAACTTCCATACTCCAGAACAATAACAAATAAATGTTGGCTAAGCCAGCTAGTCTATGATTACTTGTTACATCACACTAAACCAAGATTCCTTCCTCTTTCTAGCTTGGGATGCTATCTCTTGTTTGCTTGGATTACTGGATTAGGCTTCTAACTTGCTTCTTTGCCCATGGTCTCACCTTCCAGCCTGGGCACCATACTAATCTCTGTTGTGAATCATGCAAATCATGTAATTTTATTCCTTGCTCTGGGTTCTTCAGGTTCTACAGCCCTTATCCCATTGGATAGAATTTAAATTCCCATCTGGCCCCTTCCTACTTGTCTAACTTTATCTTCTGTAACTTAGACCAGTCAGGGCTCTTTAAATTGCATGGAACAAAAAATCCAATTCACGTGGGCTTAAGCAAAAAGGAGATTTATTGGTTCACATGTCCTGGGGTAGATCTGGCTCAGCTTCAGGTGTAACTGGGTCCGAGGGCTCAAGCAGTGTCATCGGTTCCAACTCTCAGTTCTATTTTTTCCCTTCTAGTTCATTTCACCTGTAGACTTCTCTTCACATTATGGTAAGACAACTGCCACACCTCCAGATCACTACATCCTAACAGGAACACATCCAGGAGAAAGAAAGTCTCTCTCACATAGGTGCTCAAGTCAAGTACAGGATTAACTCTGGTTGGATCTGATTGGCTTGCTTTGGGTCAGGGGCCCACTTATTAACCGATCACATCTGTGAGAGGAAGGTGATGCTCCAGTGGTCCAGGTCTTGAGCCCATCCCTGGTGCAGAGGTTGGAATCAGCTTTTCCAGGCAGCTTTGCAGAGGAAAAATGAAGAACTAACTGGGAGAAGTTGGAATGGAGACAGGCAGGCCAACACAGACATGCGTGCTCACGCCCTTTCTTGAAGGACCACTCCTCCCTCCACTCTCGTTTCCAGCTCTCCTTCCCAGCTGAATCCTTTCCTGTTAAGGTGTAGCCTAAATTCTTCCCCTTCTGGGGAAACTTCTCTAATCCTCAGTGAGGCCTGGTTACCTTTCCTCCGACTGTTTCCATGTCCCTTGCTTTGCAGCAGAGATGTTGCTACATTGTAACCTTGGGTTCTCATGCCTCTCTCCCTTCTAGACTGTGGAGCTCCTTGAGGACAGGGACCCATTCTTTACATCTTGATACTGCCTGTACCTACCTGGTACAGGGCTTCCCTTGTATACAAGGTCTGACCTACAGTGGATGCCTACCAAGAGTTAAATGGTAAAGTATTTAAAGAGACTGCCTACTGCTGCTGCTGCTGCTAAGTCACTTCAGTCGTGTCCGACTCTGTGTGACCCCGTAAACGGCAGCCCACCAGGCTCCCCCGTCCCTGGGATTCTCCAGACAAGAACACTGGAGTGGGTTGCCACTTCCTTCTCCAATGCATGAAAGTGAAAAGGGAAAGTGACACAGTCGTGTCCGACTCTTACTCATCCATAAAAAAGAATGAAACAATGCCAATTGCAGCAACATGGATGTAATTAGAGATTACCATACTAAGTGAAGTAGGTCAGAAAGAGATAGACAAATACCGTATGATATCACTTATACGTGGAATCTAAAACCTGACACAAGTGAACAGAAATGGAATCAGAGGCATAGAGAACAGACTGGTGGTTGCCAAGGAGGAGGGAAGTGGGAGAAAGCTGGATCGGAAGTTTGAGATTAGCAGATGCAAACTGGTATGTATAAAATTGATAAACAACAAAGTCCTACTGTATAGTACAGGGGACTATATTCAATATCCAGTGATAAACCATAGTGGAAAAGATAATGAAAAAAGAATATATATATATATATATACATATATAACTGAGTCACTCTTCTGTATAGCAATAATTAACACAACACTGTAATTCAACTACCCCTCAATAAAAAATAAATTAAAAACATAAAGAGACTGAAGATGTCACATAGACTGCAATCCTGAATGCCATCAAGATAGGAAAAGTAGCATCATCATGGATAACAGAATCAGGGCCCGTGCAGAGTTCAATAACCTGCAAAAATGGACCAGATGTGCCAAGATAAACTGAAATAGAATGAAATGAATAGTCCTGTATTTAGGTCTAATAAAGCACTTATTTAGGTGGGGGTAGTAGGACCATCAGGAAAAGAAACCTAGTAGTCTTTGTGTGGCTACTTAAAAATGCTAATAAGATCTTATGTAGCCCGACAGGCTCTGCTGTCCATGGAATTTTCCAGGCAAGAATACCAGAGCGGGTTGCCATTTTCTACTCCAGGGGAATCTTCCTGACCCAGGGATTGAATCTGCATCTCCCGCATTGGCAGGTGGATTCTTTACCTCTGAGCCAACTGGCCACATTAATGAGAATATGCTATTTTTTGACCTCTGATTCTTGGCATATTGCTGTTATCAGCCCACACGAGGCTCTCTTTTCATTTTGTTTGCATTTAAATTTACTCCTTTTTCTCTCCATTCCCTGCCTGCCTAGAATACACTTTTTTTTAAAAAAAAATTATTTTTATTTATTTTTTGGCCTTGCTGCATGGCATGTGGGATCTTAGTTCCCTGACCAGGGATTGAACCTGCATCCCTTGCATTGGAAGCACAGTCTTAACCACTTCACCGCCAGGGAAGTCCCTAGAATACACTCTTCTTGTTTATATATCTTATGAAATGTGTATTGCTGTCATTTAAAATTTATATTAATATGTGGCTTCCCTGGTGGCTCGGTGGTGAAAAATCTGCCTGCCAGTGCAGGAGATATGGGTTTGATCTCTGGTCCGGGAAGATCCCACATGCCGCAGAATAAACCCTTCTGTCATAGCTACTGAGCCTGAGCTCTAGGGCCTGGGAGCCACAATTACTGAGCCCATGGGCTGCAACTCCTGAAGCCTGAGTGCCCTGGAGCCTGTGTTCCGCAACAAGAGAAGCCACTGCAATGAGAAGCTAGCACACCACTCAACAAAGAGTAGCCCCTGCTCACTGCAACTAGAGAAAGCCTGTGCAGCAATGAAAACCCAGCCCAGACAAAAATAAGCAAACTTGGGAGTGTGCTAAGTCCTGTCAGTCATGTCTCTTTGTGATCCTATGACTGTAGAGGAGAGTGCGTGGCAACCCACTCCAGTATTCTTGCCTGGAGAATCCCATGGACAGAGGAGCTTGGTGGGCAACAGTCCATAGTGTCACAAAGAGTAGGACACGACTGAAGCAACTTAGCACACGCAGAGGAGACCTCAGAATTTTCTAACATTAGTCCTTGTTTTGGATATGGCAAATACTTCTCAACTGTCCTGCCTATTCTGATCTATGAGCCTGGAGAATCATGTCCAGTCCTGGGGATCGTACTTCAAGAAACCATGATAAGACCTCGCCAGTGGGACAGTGGATAGGAGTCTGCCTGCCGATGCAGAGGACACAAGTTTGGTTCCTGGTCTAGCAAGATTCTATATGCCATGGGCAACTAAAGCCTGTGCACCGCAATTCCTGAAGGCACGCTGTAGACCTTGAGAGCTGTCGCTACTGAGCCTCTGCGCCACAACTGCTGGGGCCCGGGAGCCTAGAGCCTGTGGTCCACAACAAGAGAAGCCACCGCAGTGAGAAGCTTGCACCCCACAGCAAAGAGTAGCCCTGCTCACTGCAACTAGAGAGGGCTTGGGCAACGATGAAGACCCAGTGCAGCCGGAATAAATAATCCACTTAAACAAGAAGATGTTTAAGAGAGAGAGAGGCCACGACAACGCTGGCACCGAGAAGAGAAACTCGGTTTGTGAAACCCATCCAGCAGAAGCTGTGTCAGGGAGTGGAACCGGCAGGGGCACTGATCTCAGGTGATGTAAGGAAGGTATTTCCAGTGATCAGAGCCACCTAATGAAGAGATGTACTCCTTGGAGTCATAGTGGATACCCGGGACCCCATCGAGGGCTGTTTAAATGGAAGAAGATAGTCATTTGTTAGGGACAGTTCCTTTTAACTCAGAGTTTTCTGAGTCACTATGTGCTGAGAGTCAGAGAAGGTACACAGAAGAGGAGGAGAAGGGAGAAACACAATTTCCTTCCTTTAGTTCCTGTCGTAGTCAGCTTGAGCTACTGTAACAAATACCGTAGACTGAGTGGCTTACCCAACATTTCTTTCTCACTGTCCTAGAAGTTGGTAAGTCCACAAAGGCGCTGGCAGATTTGGGGTTGATTGAGAATCCTCTTCCTGATTCATAGACAACAATCTTTGTGTATTTTTGTGTTTTTTTTTTTTTAATTTATTTTTAATAGGAAGATAATTGCTTTACAATGTTGTATTGGTTTTTGCTTACAACAACATGAATCAGTCGTAAGTGTACGTATATCCTCTTGAGCCTGCTTCCCATCCCCACCCCACCCCACTACTCTAGATCAAGACAAAGCACCACATTGAGCTCCCTGTCTTATACGGCAACTTACCAATAGCTATCTGTTTTGCATACGGCAATGTATATGTTTCAGGACTACACTCTCAATTTGTGCCTCTCTCCTTCCCCGGCTACGTCCACAGATTTGCTCTCTACACCTAGACAAAAATCTTTTTACTGTGTCCTCACATGGTGGAAGGGTAGAGAGCACTTTCTGGGGTCTCTTTTATAAGGGCACTAATTTCATTCATGAGGGGTCCACTCTCATGACCTAATCGCCCCAAAGGCCCCATCCCCTAATAGCATCACGTTGGCGGTTAGGATTTCAACATGTGAATTTGGGGGTGCTCAGAAACTTTCAGTCCATCACAATTTCTTCTTCTACTTTTCTTATGAGCTTTCCATTTCCTTCGTTTATCATAGTAAGGCACCCTTCACTTCCTTGTCCTTTTTAAAGAGTTGTACATATACATGCACACACCATTTGTCCTCAGCCACGTTCATACATTTGTATGTAGCAAAAAAACACACACACACACACACACACACACACACACCGACTCACAAGCACACAGATACCCACATATGCTGCAGTAAATGTTCTGTGACCCCCAAACCCACATGACTGAATACATATACCTCTGGCCCTACATGACTCATACATATTGTGTGTGCTCCCAAAGTGTAGAGGGATGGTTTTGGGTTCAGTGTGAAAAGTCACAGTCCCAGATCCTCTTTGGTGTGAAGGCTTCATCTGTGAAGGTTCAAGGCCTTCAGCACACATGAAGGAGGTGGGGTCTCTGTTCTACAGGCAGGTGAATATCCTTCCAAAATTTACCTCACTGCTTAGCCCAGAGGTCTGCACAGGCACGAGGAGCCTTTGGTAATCAGGACTGCTCCATCCCTCTCCCTGCACAGTGGGGTATCTTCCAGATTAATCCTTTAGTCTTTCCTGACAGGGGCTAAATTAAACTCTGAAATCTGGCTTCTTTCCCCTCAGGAAGCCCAGACAGACTGCTCCCTGATGTAGCATCTAGGTCATTGAGCTTCTGGGTCTTGCGCATGTTTCACCCTGGTTTAGGAGTACTCACTTATCTGAGTGCATGTGGGTGAGATAATTCCGGAGGCAGAGAGTTCAGGGAGGCTGAGGCTCCAAACCATGGAAGCTGTTTCTGTGCGGGGAGGTAACTGTGAGGCTGGACGGGTCCTTTCCTTCCCAAGAGCTTGGGGCAGAGCCAAGCAGTTGAGAAGCACCCCTTAGAATCGCAGGCAAAGGATAATGACCAATTCATAGAGTAGGAAACTCAAAATGCTAAGGAGTGTTTCAAAAGATGCTTGAACCACATTAGTAATCAAAGAAATGCGTATTACAACAACAAAGGGAGATTGTTATGTGATGGACTGGCAGGCAGGGAAGTGGAGTACCGCCAAGTGCTGCCGGGGCTGTGTGCACAGAGGAGTGTCGCGTGGGGCAACCAGCGGCTCTGTGCTTGCTCTCTGCCTGCACGGACATTGAGGTGCTGGCCACGAGCTCCTTCCCGGTGGCCTTGGGGCACACGGGCCTAAACACCCGAGAACTGTGAAGGCCCAGAACAGTGCCAGAGGAATGCCCTTGCTGATTTCAGGGGAGACGGGAGGGAACAGACGTGGCTGTGCATCATGACTGGGAGAAGCTTTCTTAAAAGAGGTGATAGGAGATGGGATAGATGTGTTCCCAAGTGGTTGCCCACTGAGCCTCCATCTGACCCGGGGCGGGAAGAAGAGAGGCTCCCAGCTGGCTCTGTGTCGTTTCAGGTCGATTTGAGCTCCAACTCGGGCTGATTCTCAGCCTCCTGAGGCCCGCAGGAGGCAGCCGCGTGCTTAACAGGCCACCAGGACAGGTTGAAAGCATGTCCGGAGCACACTGTGGGAAGCAAGTGGTGTGGAGAGGGAAGAGGCCCAAGGGCAGAGCATGCAGGAGGAGCTTCAGCTGGACATGGTCGAGAGGAGGGAGCTTCTGGGAGGAGGCATGGGTCCCAGAGCCTGGGGAGATGGAGACCTTACGTAGAATGCAAGGGCCACGGCAGTTCAGGACAAGGAAAAAGACTACAAGAGACCAAGAAAAAGCTTTTCCCCTCATGATGTGTAGTAAAGACTAATAGGCATTTACCCGTGATTGAGGAGATGAAAACTTCTGACATTGTGAAATGAACATCCGATGAAAATACATGTGCCTTCCTTTGTCTGATGCTTATTCAGAAAAGAACCCAAGAAGTATGCCCAAAGACATGGAATGTCCATCAAACTTTTGTCTGTGGCTTGTATAAGCTGGTTTCTTTGATTGAAAGATTGTGCTGTCCTTCTCGATGTTACAGTGAGCAGTAAAACCGCACACGGTGATGCAGGAGCAGCAAAAAGCTTTATGAAAGCGAGAGCCGCTCTCATCACACAGGTCCCTGCATTTGTGACCTCAGTAAGATTCATGTGAGGCGTAGGACAGTCAGTGTGGCTTTACGTCCAACTCTGGAATTCCAAGGACCAGTAAAAAAGGTTTTTTTTTTTTTTTTTANTCCTTTTCCCTGTTGGGGAAATTTTCAACTATAATCGCTTCAAAAATTTTCTCATACTCTTCCTTTTTCTCTTCTTCTTCTGGGTCCCCTGTGGTTTGAATGTTGGTGCATATGATATTGTCCCAGCAGTCTCTGAGACTATCCTCAGTTCTTTTCATTCTTTTTACTTTATTCTGCTCTTCAGAAGTATTTCCACTGTTTTATCTTCCATCTCACTGATTCATTCTTCTGCTTAAGATATTCTGTTATTGATTCCTTCTAGAGTATTTTTAATTTCAGTAATGGTGTTGTTTCTTCTAGGTCTTTGTTAATTGATTCTTCCATTTTCTCCATTTTGTTTTTAAGGTTTGTGATCATCTTTACTATCATTATTCTGAATTCTTTTTCAGGTAGTTTGCCTGTTTCCTCTTCATTTATTTGGAATTCTGTGTTTCTAGTTTGTTCCTTCATTTGTGTAGTATTTCTCTGTCTTTTCATTTTTTTCCTTTTTTTAACTTATTGTGTTTCACGTCTCCTTTTCCCAGGTTTCAGGGTTGAATTCTTTCTTCCTTTTGATTTTTGCCCTCCTTAGGTTGGTCCAGNATTCTGTGTTTCTAGTTTGTTCCTTCATTTGTGTAGTATTTCTCTGTCTTTTCATTTTTTTCCTTTTTTTAACTTATTGTGTTTCACGTCTCCTTTTCCCAGGTTTCAGGGTTGAATTCTTTCTTCCTTTTGATTTTTGCCCTCCTTAGGTTGGTCCAGTGGTTTGTGTAAGCTTTGTATAGGGTGAGATTTGTGCTGAGTTTTTTGTTTGTTTGTTTTTCCTCTGATGGGCAAAACTGAGTGAGGTGGTAATCCTGTCTGCTGATGATTGGGTTTCTGTTTTTGCTTTATTTNATTTACCTCACTGCTTAGCCCAGAGGTCTGCACAGGCACGAGGAGCCTTTGGTAATCAGGACTGCTCCATCCCTCTCCCTGCACAGTGGGGTATCTTCCAGATTAATCCTTTAGTCTTTCCTGACAGGGGCTAAATTAAACTCTGAAATCTGGCTTCTTTCCCCTCAGGAAGCCCAGACAGACTGCTCCCTGATGTAGCATCTAGGTCATTGAGCTTCTGGGTCTTGCGCATGTTTCACCCTGGTTTAGGAGTACTCACTTATCTGAGTGCATGTGGGTGAGATAATTCCGGAGGCAGAGAGTTCAGGGAGGCTGAGGCTCCAAACCATGGAAGCTGTTTCTGTGCGGGGAGGTAACTGTGAGGCTGGACGGGTCCTTTCCTTCCCAAGAGCTTGGGGCAGAGCCAAGCAGTTGAGAAGCACCCCTTAGAATCGCAGGCAAAGGATAATGACCAATTCATAGAGTAGGAAACTCAAAATGCTAAGGAGTGTTTCAAAAGATGCTTGAACCACATTAGTAATCAAAGAAATGCGTATTACAACAACAAAGGGAGATTGTTATGTGATGGACTGGCAGGCAGGGAAGTGGAGTACCGCCAAGTGCTGCCGGGGCTGTGTGCACAGAGGAGTGTCGCGTGGGGCAACCAGCGGCTCTGTGCTTGCTCTCTGCCTGCACGGACATTGAGGTGCTGGCCACGAGCTCCTTCCCGGTGGCCTTGGGGCACACGGGCCTAAACACTCGAGAACTGTGAAGGCCCAGAACAGTGCCAGAGGAATGCCCTTGCTGATTTCAGGGGAGACGGGAGGGAACAGACGTGGCTGTGCATCATGACTGGGAGAAGCTTTCTTAAAAGAGGTGATAGGAGATGGGATAGATGTGTTCCCAAGTGGTTGCCCACTGAGCCTCCATCTGACCCGGGGCGGGAAGAAGAGAGGCTCCCAGCTGGCTCTGTGTTGTTTCAGGTCGATTTGAGCTCCAACTCGGGCTGATTCTCAGCCTCCTGAGGCCCGCAGGAGGCAGCCGCGTGCTTAACAGGCCACCAGGACAGGTTGAAAGCATGTCCGGAGCACACTGTGGGAAGCAAGTGGTGTGGAGAGGGAAGAGGCCCAAGGGCAGAGCATGCAGGAGGAGCTTCAGCTGGACATGGTCGAGAGGAGGGAGCTTCTGGGAGGAGGCATGGGTCCCAGAGCCTGGGGAGATGGAGACCTTACGTAGAATGCAAGGGCCACGGCAGTTCAGGACAAGGAAAAAGACTACAAGAGACCAAGAAAAAGCTTTTCCCCTCATGATGTGTAGTAAAGACTAATAGGCATTTACCCGTGATTGAGGAGATGAAAACTTCTGACATTGTGAAATGAACATCCGATGAAAATACATGTGCCTTCCTTTGTCTGATGCTTATTCAGAAAAGAACCCAAGAAGTATGCCCAAAGACATGGAATGTCCATCAAACTTTTGTCTGTGGCTTGTATAAGCTGGTTTCTTTGATTGAAAGATTGTGCTGTCCTTCTCGATGTTACAGTGAGCAGTAAAACCGCACACGGTGATGCAGGAGCAGCAAAAAGCTTTATGAAAGCGAGAGCCGCTCTCATCACACAGGTCCCTGCATTTGTGACCTCAGTAAGATTCATGTGAGGCGTAGGACAGTCAGTGTGGCTTTACGTCCAACTCTGGAATTCCAAGGACCAGTAAAAAAGGTTTTTTTTTTTTTTTTTAAGGGAAGTAACTTTAAATGGAGTGTAATCTATAAAAATATTGAATTACTGTGTTGTACATCTGAAACTAATATTGCCAATCAACTAAGCTTCAATTAAAAATAAATAAAAAGGGAAGCGATAGTAGGCAGAAAATTTTATTTTATCAAGACAAAAATATCCCATCATGAAAGATACAAGGACAGAACCTGAGAATTAAGAACAGTTGTTTAAGTAATTAAAAATTTTTTGGCTCTACAGCATGGCACAGCACAGCATGTGGGATCTTAGTTCTCTGACCAGGGAATCGAATACACAGTTTGTGTGTTGGAAGCACAGAGTCTTAACCACTGGACCACCGGGAACGTCCCTTAGGGAAAACCCTTTGAATGGAACATGTTCAGGTCTGGTGGGGCACAGGTGGAATCGAGTGTCTGCTGTCACCGTGCCCACGCTGAGGCAGGACTTAGCACAGTCACATCCCCCCATGGTCAAATAAGACTCCACAAGTCATTAGCAAGTGATGCAGATTTTACTGATGATTTGATGAAGCAATGGAGCAGAGGGTGACCTTGAAAACCATAAAACAGAGCTAAAGTCGCATAGCCCTGGGTGAGCTCTGTTCAACCCCTGAAGCTCTCTTTGGTGGCTGCTGCCTCGTTTCATTTCATCATTCCTCATGCTGCTTCCAACCTTCCCTGACTCCTAGGAAGGCAGAGGTAGACACCGAAATGCCAATTTATTGCTTTATAATAAAAATCTGCAACCCGGGGAGCAAAATAGTTGAAATCCGTACTCCAGACGCCTCAGCATTCCAGCCTTCTAGGTCATGCTTTTCATTAACATCTAGGTAAAGGGCTCCAGAGTGCTGGGAGGGAAACCAGTGCTGTCTCCGGAGGTGTCAGGGCTGGGAGGGCTGTTCGCACACAGAGCTCCTTGCAGCAGCGGCCTTTTCCCTTAGATCCCTGACTTTTCCCTTCTTACTGGGGACCCCTTTCCTAAGCTGACCTCCTGAGATGGTTCCAAAAATCCCTGTGAGTTTTTACATAATGCAGTTTAACTTTTTGTCTTATCCTCAGGTCCAGAGAGGCCCTGGGGCCCTTCTTTGCATAATTAAAAGATCCATTAAGGTGTTTTCCCAAATAGCAGCTATCTCCCTCTGAGGAATTCTGTTATCCTCTTGAGACCACAACTCCGACTACAGGCAAATTTTGAAATCATAATAATAGTCATCACACACACAATCTCTATCTACCTAGCTACCTATCTTCCTATAGAGAAAATGACACAGAGAGAAAGGAATTAGGGATTCTTCTCCTTGGGGTCAGTGTACCCATGAAAAAGTCCTCACCAGAAGCCTGGAGTGAATTTCCAGAACCGACCAGGGGGGCCCTGATGGCCAGCACTGTGCCTCTGTGCTCCAGGCAGAGAGAGAGCGTGGGTCAGGAGAGCGGAAGGCTGAGTGCTCACACCTCAGGATTAGAGATGTTTCACCTCCAGGACTGGAAGGGCTCCTTGATCTCTTCTCCCAAGCCCTGTGTTCATCTTCACACACACATGTCCCCGAGGCCACGGGCAACATGCCTTTCTCCCAGCACAGCTTGCATCACCTCCCTTTATGCCCCTCTTGGTATCTGTGTTCCAAAGAAATCCTTTTCTAGTTACCCTATGGGACTAAACCAAAGGCAGGCTGGCACCCAGACAACAGTTATAGCGGGTTATAGTGCAGGACCCTGTCTTGGGTGTCATCTCTCATGTCTGGGGGACTCTCCCCATGCTTTCTGGAGCTGGTGTCAAAAGATGCACTGTCATCATTGTTGGTATCTCACCATAGCACCCAACTTCCAACAACCTGACACCCCACCTTACAGCAAGAGGCATCAGAATTGGCCTAAGGAGTGACAGAAATGTTGGACTTTTTGAAGTCTGAAGCATTTATTAAAGTTTGGAGCAGGACTTCTCTGGCGATCCAGTGGTTAAGAATCTACCTTTCAATGCAGGGGACGAGGGGTTAATTTCTGGTCTAGGAATTAATATTCCTCTTGCTGTGGGGCAACTAAGCCCTTGCACCACCACTAGAGATGTCCACACACCACACTGAAGACCTAAAGCAGTCAAAAACAAATAAAAGTTTGGGGCAATTAAACAATCAGCACACTTTGTACATCTCAGACTGTTAAGTTCTAAGATGCTCCTGTAGGGGAGGAAAACTGTCCTCCTTTTTTAGGTTCCATGATTGGCCTAAGAACCAAACAGACGTCAGATAGAGTAACAATATAATAGATGATGGGCTTCTCCAGTGGCTCAGCTGTAAAGAATCTGCCTGCAACACAAGAGACACGGGTTCAATCCCTGGGTTGGGAAGATCCCCTGGAGAAGGAAATGGCACCCCACTCTAGTATTCTTGCCTGGAAAATCCCATGGACAGAGGGACCTGGTGGGCTACAGTCCACAGGGTTGCAAAGAGCTGGACACAACTGAAGTGACTTAGCACTCACGCATAATAGATTATATTGTTAGATTTGTATACAGAAAACATACAAATTTATTTAATATTTAATATTCATTTAATATTTTATGTGCATGTGGGAGTCTTCAGAAGGAAAATGAAGACCTGGAGAAGCCATTAGGCCCAGAATCATCTATCCCTTTTTATACAAAGAATGATAAATTGTGGGGCTATGACAAGACAAAAGGATTGGGCAGTAAATTGTGGGACAGACACTAGAAAATATATGGGGGAAGCACGTGGAAGATAAGGCTTGTTTCGGTAGGTTTGCTTGTACAGGTCCATTTAGGCGTCGGCTCCCGGGCTCCGCTGATGACAAGGTCTTCTTCCCNTTATACAAAGAATGATAAATTGTGGGGCTATGACAAGACAAAAGGATTGGGCAGTAAATTGTGGGACAGACACTAGAAAATATATGGGGGAAGCACGTGGAAGATAAGGCTTGTTTCGGTAGGTTTGCTTGTACAGGTCCATTTAGGCGTCGGCTCCCGGGCTCCGCTGATGACAAGGTCTTCTTCCCGGTACAGGGAGGGCAACTTACGACCTGTTCTTAAGTGGAACGCGGCGGGTGGGGGAGAAAGCCCTGCCTGCTCCTGCTGTTTCTCAAATGCCTGCAGCTCAAGACAGTCAACACACGGAAGCAGAGTATTTGGGGGTGGCATGTTCTGAACCACTTCACGCCCTTCTCTGCCACCCAATGGGGATCACACCCCCGAGTGGATCCCCTAAGTCCTCAGGGCCGACTGTGAGAACTTCCTCTCACTCTGCACCAGCTGAGACACAGATCTGCTCTTCTAGGGGCCTCTTCTCTCCCAAGAAGCCTCTTCAGGCTGCTTGAGCCAGAGAAGAACATGCTTGGGGATGTTGTGAGCATCGTCTTTGAGAAGAGTGTGGGTATTTGGGTGACGTTCAGCCAGAGACCGATGCTACACACAAACTCCCCTGTAAACACAGAAGATGAAGGTAATGGGCTATGGTGTTTCAGAACAGTCTCTCAGAGCCAGACTGAAGGAAATCAAGTTGGGATGTGAGCGGAGTCCCTGGCGAGGCTGGTTACCAAGGCTGCAGAGTCATGGGTCCTCAGAGCAGCAGGGTGGGGCCTGTGATTCTGAAGGCAAAAACCAGAGGCGTGCAGTGGGGTGGTCTCTTGGAGGAACGTTGGTTTCTAGCTTAGGTCAATCATCCCTCCCTTCATCATAAAACAGTCTCTATTTTATCCGGAACAGAATAGAGTGGGGTGAGGAATGTGGGAATTGAGATCCTTCACCTGTGCCCACTAAAAGGCAGGAGGTGGTGGTCAGGGCTCAGAGCACAAGGGTCCATCCCTGGGAGACAATGTTACTGTCTGCTGGGCAGTTTCAAGTGGAGTTGTGGGGTGTGTGTGTATGTGTATGTGTGTGTGAGTGCACACTCAGTCGTGTCCAACTCTTTTTGACCCCATGGACCATAGCCCAGGGTTTTCCAGGCAAGAATACTGGAGTGGGGTGCCATTTCCTTCTCCAGGCGATTTTCCCAATCCAGGGGTCAGACCCGTGTCTCCTGCATTGACAAGCGAGTTCTTTGTCACTCCGCCACCTGGGAAGCGGAGTTGGCGGTGGGTGGCACCAAACCATGGCCTTGCTTCTGACATTAAGGTAGGGTCACTGCTTCTGCAGGCTGTAAGGTGTCTGTGTGTAATGGGCTCCTTTTCAAGCCTAGCCAGCGTCTATCTCTAGAATTCAGATGAAACTAGATATTTCTGGCAACCGGAGAGACAGTGTTCTCTTTCAGAGAGGTGACCAGTCCCATGGGTTTTCCCAGTGGAGTCATTAGGGACAAAGCAGCTCTGGGTCCTGCCTTGCCTCTGTTTCCATTACCAGCCTCCAGGGGCTCATGTCTGAATGCTAAGGTTGGGAGAGGTGAACGACTGGGATGGTCAGAATGGCAAATCTCATTTCCATAAAATTCCACAGGGCAGCAGGGACCAAAGAGCCCTGCTCTGGAGCCCTCTGACTGAGCATGGCAAGGGAGGAGAGAGGTTTTGCCCCACTTTGCCTGGCTGGGGAGTAGGCTCCACCTCCACGATGGTGCTAGAGGGACCCAGAACTCCCCTGCAAAATTGGCAGGGTCAGGCGGACACAGTCTGTAGCGGAAGGGGAGTAAATCTGCAGCTGTTGTACAGCAACTGAGCAGCTTCATCCGTGAGCACATGTGGGACCTTCTGGGACGCCTGGAGACAATTGGGCAGATTCAGCAGGTGGTGGAGGTTCAGGCGAGCCAGGGATCTTGTGTGGCTCCTGATCTCGTCCTTTCTCGAGTTTGTCAGCAGCCTTGGAGTTATGTGAGATGATAAAGGAACCAGATTTTCTGTTTAAGGAAACAAAACCCCATTTTTGTCCACAGACAGATCCTTCCGAGCAGCTGCTCCCTAAGAGGATGGGCCCCGGGGTTCGGGCCCCACGTGTGCCCGGGGTCGGGAGGCTGCCGGCAGACTGTCAGCGGCTGCGGCTTGGGCTGTCGTGGGTCTCAGAGCCTGGATGCTGTGCATTCTGACCCTGCCTGCCCAGACAGCCTGGCCAGGACCCACAGCAGCTGGAAGCGGCAGTCCCTCAAGGTGGAAGCACCCACCAGAGGGTCACGCTGGCCACGTCTGAGTGGTTTTCTGTTTACAGAATCATTTATTTCTGGTGTCAGGGAGGCCCAGGNGGCTTAAAGCTCAACATTCAGAATACTAAGATCATGGCATCTGGTCCCATCACTTCATAGCAAATAGATGGGGAAACAGTGGCTGACTTTATTTTTTGGGGCTCCAAAATCACCACAGATGGTGCTTGCAGCCATGAAATTAAAAGACATTTACTCCTTAGAAGAAAAGCTATGACCAACCTAGACAGCATATTAAAAAGCAGAGACATTACTTTGCCAACAAAGGTCTGTCTAGTCAAGGCTATGGTTTTTCCAGTGGTCATGTATGGATGTGAGAGTTGGACTATAAAGAAAGCTGAGTGCCAAAGCATTGATGCTTTTGAAATGTGGCATTGGAGAAGACTCTTGAGAGTCCCTTGGACTGTAAGGAGATCCAACCAGCCCATCTTAACGGAAATCAGTCCTGGGTGTTCATAGGACTGATGCTGAAGCTGCAGTTCCAATACTTTGGCCACCTGATGCTAAGAACTGACTCATTGGAAAAGACCTTGATGCTGGGAAAGATTAAAGGCAGAAGGGGACGACAGAGGATGAGATAGTTGGATGTCATCACCAACTCAATGGAAATGAGTTTGAGTAAACTCTGGGAGTTGGTGATGGACAGGGAGGCCTGGTATGTTGCGGTCCATGGGGTCGCAAAGAGTTGGACACAACTGAGCAAATGAACTGAATTGATAGTATAAAGAATCAAAGGTGCTGAATACGAGCCCCTCTGTAGTTCTCTCTCCACATTTTTGTGTAATAGTTCCTTCTAATTTATCTCTTTCCTTTCACATTTTACTATAAGCTGCAAGAAGACACCAGGCTACACCTTCCACAATTTGCTTAAAAGTACCCTTAGCTAAACATCTAAAGTTCATCACTTAGAAGACCTTCTTGCTACCCAATACTAGAACACAATTCAGGCCAGTTCTCTACCACTATATGACAGGGGTCACCTTTCTCCCATTTTCCAATAATCTGCACCTCATTTTCATCTGCGATCTCACCAGAGTCATCTTCAATGTTCATATTTCTATTAATTTTTTGTGAGTGAGTGAAAGTTGCGTCCAACTGTTTGTGACCCTATGGACTGTAGTCCACCAGGCTCCTCTGTCCATGGAATTTTCCATGAAAGTATACTGGAGTGGCTTGCCATTCCCTTCTCCAGAGGATCTTCCTGACTCAGGGATTGAACCCAGGTCTGCCATATTGCAGGCAGATTCTTTACCATCTAAGTCACCAGGGAAGCCCCTCAGTTTTCTGTACATGACGTTATTTGTTTTCTCTAAGATAATAGAAACATTCTCTTAACTTCCTCCTGTCAACAGAATCTCTTTAAGGTCCATATTTTTATTAACGCTCTCTTCAAGGCAGTCTAGGCTTTTTCTAACTTCACCTCAAAGTTCTTCCAGCCTCTACTCTTTACCCAATTCCAAAGCCCTTCCACATTTTTGCTATTTGTTATAGCAGCACCACTTACAGCTACCAAAGTCTGTATTGATTTCTTAGGACTGTTGTAACAAATGATCACACATGGGGAGTGTTAAACCAATAGGAATGTATTCTGTCACAGTTCAGGAGAACAGAAGTCCAAAATCAGTGTATTGGCAGGGCTGGTTTCTTCTGGAGGCCCTCAGGGAGCACTTGTTTCATGCCTTCCTTTTAGCTGCTGGAGGTTGCTGGGCATCTTTGGCGTTCCATCGGTGGCTTGAGGCTCTATCACTGCAACTTCTGGGTCCATCTCCACGTGGTTGTCTTCCCATGTATGTTCTCTGTGTCTCTGTATGGCCTGTTTTTTTCAAAGTTGATTAGTTAATTTTGGCCATGCTGGGTCTTTGTTGCTGCACACAGGTTTCTTCCAGTTGCAGCGAGTAGGGTCTACACTCTAGGTGTGATGCTTGGGCTTCTCATTGCAGTGGCTTCTCTTTTGCTAAGCACAGATTCTAGGGCTCAGCAGTTGCAACATATGGGCTCAATAGTAGTGGTGCATGGGCTTAGTTGCCTCATGGCATGTGGGATCTTCCTGGAGCAGGGATTGAACCTGTGACCCCCTGCGCTGGGCCACCAGGGAAGTCTGTAGGGCTTTCTTATAATGACACCAGTCATTGAATTTAGGGCCCACTATAATTCAGTATGACCTCATTTTAATGAATTACACCTACGAAGACCCTATTTCCAACTCAGTACAGGTATTAATGTCTTAACTTCTAAGAAGGATAGATATTAGCCACATTCACAAATGCATAATCAGGAGGAGTAAATGTGCTTCAAAAGAAACTATAGGAAACACCTGGACTTCTGTTCCACAGAAGGCTATGTTACCTTCTACTGTATCCACTACAGTCTCCACCTCTTCCTGGGTTCTTACAATGCAGTTTTCAGGTCATTTCAACTAAAAATTCAGCCCCTCATGCACCTTGACGTGTTAAATCCTACCCCTACTTTATTTTCTCCCTGGCACTGATTACCTTTTAACAAACCTTATATTTTGTTTATTTATCTTATATACTATTTGTCTTCCACAGTAAAACAATTTCTGTGAAAGCAATGATTTTCATTCACTGTTTTCATTTCTCTATCTACAGTGCCCAGAATAGTATCTGACACATAGTAGGTGCTCAATAAAATTTTGTCAAATAACTGAATGCATACATGAATGAAGAAATTCCTAGGAAGTGCTAACTGCTATGGATAAGGAGCCGATTCCTTCATTGGTCACCTACAGTGAATCATTAGAAGGGGCAGTCTCAGGCTTCCAGAATTTTCACTAATAGCCTCATAGATCTGTTTGACAATTTTGAACTTTTGGGGGACAGTTGGGATGGTTGGTGAGCTGGGAGGAGGGAATAGAATTGGGGTGTTCCAGGGCCGTCACTGACCCTCTGAGTTATATTAAGAACTTTGATCCATGTCTTCCTGGGCCTCTGGCTCCTTGACCTCAGTTTTCTTTACTTACTGTCAGGAAAGCAGTCACTTTCTCTCCTGCCCCCTATTTTTTTCATCTAGGATGTGAGAATGAAAGACAAACAGTCTCAAAATCACTTTGAACTTCATAGAGGAGGATGCCAACGAAGCTGAGGACATTATTAGGAAAAAGACAAATCCTTTGAAAATGGAAATTACCGTATCACACAATCTCCCAACCATGGGGTGGAATTAATGAGGAATTTGTTCAAGATTCACAACTTCAAAATGATCTTCCAGGTGGCCAAAGGAAATTCACATTTACACTTCAATCGGAAATTCCTTTGTAGAATGTAAGAAGGGGGGGGTGCTTAATTTTCTGAGATCACAAACAGCCATCCCCTTCCAGAGAGGAAGAGAGCCTGTGATAAAGACCGCCCCAATATCTGTGAACTCTTCAGCTAATTAGAAAAGTGAATCTAATTTCACGGATTTCAGCTCCTATTAATTTATTCTGAGTTTGTTGTTAATGAAGCTGTGTGTTTATTTCTTAAGAAGAAAACATCAGAGAGGAAAAGAATGGGTGTGAAGCTGTGCTGTTTATTCCCCTGACTTCATTATGTTAATTGAGGAAACAACATATGATTTAATGTGTATTGCAATGTCATCAACATTGCTTTTGGTTAGCTACCCAAGGAGTTACGTGTGGTTAGTCCAAATGGGGAATCCATTCTAACAAGCCTAAAACACAGACCTTCTAGGATCACTGGACCATGGGTCATGAGAGCACCTTTGGTGTTGATCACTATGGATGTAATTGTTTCCAGACACATAGTCCAATCACAGTCACCTCATCCCACTGTTAAAACCCACCTTCCCCTGAAAATGAATGGCAGGTTTTCCTTGGGAACTTAGGTTTCATTCCCCAAGGCTGATGTTGAGAAAATCGAATGTTTATATCTCTTGAAACAAGTAGTTAATGTTGGCTTTGGCACTGGAATTTCACATTTCTGCCTTGAGCCAGACCTGACTTGTCAGTACAAGGATTATATCTGGAATTGAACTTTTCTCATATTTGAGGCCAGAGTCTTCATTTTTCTTTGGTTAGTGCCAAATCTGTCCAGATATTGCTGATACCAGCCTGTTAAATAATTTTACATTTATTGAAACACTTACTTACCCTTCTAATCTTTACTGCTTAACTCTGAGTAGTTAATACACTGAATAATATCTGAATACCTAGATAAGCTTTGTCCTGTAATGACTATAGATAATTTATGAAGAAAGGCTCAGGACAGTCTCTAATGCCTGAAGTTTCCTATCAGACTGGCTGGCAAGGTATCTCTGTGGAAACAGGAAGGACAGAATATACCACTTCTTTGTAAAGCCCTTACAGCGATCGTAAATGCATACTTATTTATAACAACTATTCATTTGTTTAAGCCTGTCTTTCATAGATTCTAAAATCCCTATCTGTCTTTTTTAGTCTAGCTTGATTGAAATACAGGAGATGTTCAATAGATACCTGTTGAATGCTACAGGAAAGGGTTAAGCAGTAGAAATCAGAAAAGGTAAGGATCTATAGCAGACCCCGTGAGCCACTTCCCAATGATTTATTTACTCCCTCTTTCTTCTTTTTTAACTGTGGCAGACTTGTAAACTGTTTCTTTCTCCACCTAATACAAACCACTTCAGCTTACATCCCTGTTCTATAGAGGCTATTGTTGTTTAGTTGCTGAGTCATGTCTGTCTCTTTAGCAGCCCCATTGGACTATAGCCGCCAGGCTCCTCTGTCCATGGGATTTCCCAGGTAAGAATACTGGAGCGGGTTGCCATTTCCTTCTCCAGGGGATCTTCCTGACCCAGGAGTAGAACCCTTGTCTCCTGCATTGGCAGGCAGATTCTTAAGCACTGAGCCGCTAGGGAAAGCCAGGCTGTAAAGGCTAGAAAGCTCCAAACAACACTTTCCAGACTTCCTTGCAGCAGAGTTCTGCAGGTGATCTAGATCCTGCCAGGTAAGACCTGGATATGGAAGTGATCAGGGTGTGTCGGGGGAGAGGGGAAGCTCTGCAAAGAGTGAGGGGGTCTTCTGACGCAACAGATTGTATTTTCCCAAAGTGGCTACACCGTATTCGTTCTCTCATCAAGAGTTAAAGTCCATTTCCCCTCTCCTTAAGCTGGATGAGGCTTTGTGACTGTCTCCGTGAGAATGCGGTTGAGGTGACATTGCAGGGCTTCTGAGGCTAGGTTATGACAAGAGATATGACTTCCATCTGCTGCTCTCTGTCCCTCTCTCTGCTGATGGCACCCAGCCTCCACAGTGTGAGGAGGCCCAGGCCATGTGGAGACGCCAGAAGAGACACGAAGAAAACTCTGCAGGGGCCTGTTGGGAAAGCTTTCCTCACTTCTGATAAATAGACCCATAGCCCTAATGAACAGTCTCTCTTCTTCATCCAGCTGTGGTGCCTGGAAACAGCTGTGTCCATCTTGCTATCAGCCAACACACAGGGTGGGACAGCTCTCAGAAAACCAGCGAGAGAAAAGTTGGAGTGCTGAAGTATCCTGTATGGAATTCTTTCTTCCCATCTCTGGGTTTCCTGGTAATGTGAGATGATAAACTCTCTCAGAGATACTTTGAGTTGAGGCTTTCTGTTACTTGTAGCTGAAGGCATCCTAACTGACCCGGAATTTGCTCCCAGATGGCTGTGGTCAGTTCCTGCCCTCTCTGTGTGTTCTGGGGACTAGGAGTCTCCCAAAGGAGCTATTAAGCTACAGAAAGCCAAGTGGGTCAGATGGAAGCAGAGCTTGTACTCTGAAAGTCACATCTGAAACTTCTGGGATTTGGATCCCTTTTCTAGAATCTTCATCATCAGCTGGAATCTTCAAAGCAGCAGGACCTGATTTGTCCTTTCTTATTAGGGTACGTGTATGAGCTGAGCCTCCTTTGTACTTTAGAGATCATTTCCTGGGACTGAGAAATGAAGGAGGCAGGGAAAGATGTGACAGAGCAAAGAAGCCTTGCTAAAACCAAATAAAACTAAAATGGTACATTTCCCAGCCTGGTTCTGGCCAATAAGACATACATTTAAAGTTTCTAAGAAAGATTGGCTTTTCTTTCTTTCTGCCTAGATTGTGATGACTAGCGCTGCAGCAGCCATTCTGTGACCACGAGGAGAAGCAGAGATTGCAGACCTGACATCTGTGAATCACTATCGATGCCACTGCCTACCTCTCTGGTTGTGTGGGGGAAAAATAACAACAGACTCTACATGCTTAAGTTCCTTCTCTGTTTCTCTTAACTGAATGTAAGTCCTAACTGATAGACTATCCTTAAACTTGGGCCCTGGGGCTGGGCCTGGGGAAGGTAGCTAAAGATATGCCTAACTGGGACTTCCCTGCTGGTCCCCTGGCTAAAACTCTGTGCTCGGAATGCAGAGGGCCCTGGATTCAATCCCTGCTTGGGGAACAGGATCCTACATGCACAATTAAGAGTTCACATGAATGGGGGAGCCTGGTGGGCTTCCATCTATGGGGTCGCACAGAGTCGGACACGACTGAAGCGACTTAGTAGTAGTAGTGGTAGTAGTATGCCTGCAACTAAGACCTGGTGCAGCCAAATAAATATTTTAAAAAGACATGTCTGACTGATGTCCTGTTCCCTTTCTCCTTTCTTCCCCTTGTCTCTCTTCTTCATTTCTTCTTTCCCCATGGAGCATGTAGTCTGTGACAAGTTTTGTGCCACACACTAGGAGAGGGGAGTGAAATTTGGGGAATGCCTGCCATATGTTCTGTGGGATGATCTTATCCCCAGAGATAAGCCTGGGTCTCACGGATGCTTTGTAAGGCTCCCACCTCTGCATGGGTATTCTTTCTCTTCTTAGGGAGATAGAAGGTAGAGAGGGAAGAGGATAAATCTCTGAGTCAGACAGACCTGGGTTTGGAACTCAGATCTGCCACCTGTTGGCAGTGAGATCTCAGGTAAATCACTGAGTATAGGCACAAACTCTTCTGCACAGTGAGTTTATGCATGGATTAAATGATACAGCAGTAGCTCTTCCATACTGGGTGCCTACTCTAGCCAGGTGAGGCTCAAATGAGGGTTATATAATTTAAGAAAGAAGGAGGTGGGGATAAATATTGAGTAGACATCTGGCAGTATCTACCATGAATGGGAAAACAGGACCTCACTCTGATTTCTTATTGAACCTTAGCAGTGCTCCCAGGTCTAGGGATAACCTCCATACTCTCCTGGCCCCTACTTTACTCTGGGAATGAAAAGTTTCCCCTGGCTTTGCCCCTCCCCTTGCCATGACCCTGGTAGGGTTATCCTTACTTAGTGAGTGTGCTCAGGGCCCTGTGGTTCCAGCAAGACAGTTGGAGAGAATCCATGTGTCTGGGGACAGCTGAACCACAGCCTTCCTGCCCTAGCTGCACACCTGTTAGAAAACTATACTTAGAACAGTCAATCCTGGGGCAAGGAAAAGAGAGAAGCCAAAGGAGAAGAGAAAAAAAAGGAAAGACACAGCCCAGAAAATGGAATGTTATTCCTGTGCAGCAAAGCCACAGTGTCCCCTGGGCACGGCTTAGGAAGAGGGACTGGCCTGTGGACAATTGTGGGGCTAGCCTGGAATTAGGAAAACCACGGCTGACACGATTTGAGAGATGTAAACTCTGCCTAAGCTGGCACAAAGCCTTGTCCCGAGAAGCCCTAGAAAGCCCTCTACAATCAGGGCTCCCAAGCTTTTTGATTGTGGCACCTACAGGGAGGTGGCCCAGTGGTAAAAGAATCCACCTGCCAATGCAGAAGATGCAAGAGACTCGGGTTCTATCCCTGGGTTGGGAGGATTCCCTGGAGCAGGAAATGGCAACCCACTCTAGTATTCTTGCCTGGAAATTTCCATGGACAGAGGAACCTGGCAGGCTATAGACCATAAGGTCACAAAGAGTCAGACCTGACTGAGCATGCATGCAAGTCCTACAGAGAGAATAGAAGGTTTTGTGTTCTCCCATCCACTTGATTTTCCTTTAGGAAAAAACTCCAGGATTACAAAGAAGGAGAAGAAATACAGCAAGTTATATATATCATGTTGCCAACAGAATAAATAATTCACTTACTAGTTACCTTAGAAGAATATGAACATACCTACTAAATTTTTGTGCTATAAAACAATTTCCCAAAAGCTTAAAAATAACTCAATAATTGTATTTTACTTATTCAAGTAGATAATATTCACAAGCAGTGCAACACACATGCACCTTCCTCCTTAGGCAATAGAGATATGAGTAATTCACAATGAAGCATTAGACTTACAGGGTCTTGAAGTCTATTACAGGAATATTATCGGTTAAAAATCATTGATGCAAACCTGAATCACTATAGACTGTGAAATTAACCTAACGACCTATGAAAAGCTAAATGGATAATGTTAAAGCTCAGTGAAAAGAGACGTTTAATAAAAATAGCAAGGTCATTAACAATGAGAAAACCATAGTCATTCTGGGGTAATACTGATGAAATACTGAAAATGCTTCCCCCAAACTGTGAAATTCTAACCATCTGCAAATATGCACACAGGGTAGGAATTTGACAACACTGCTAAAGATTTGTTGGCAGCCAAATTTCTTAGCAAAGGACACAGTCAAAGTCTGGGGTCATTTTCACTGATGAATAGCACATTTAGTAACATTTCATGACTCATTCATTAGGTCGTGTATGTATGTGTGTAGTTGTTCAATAGTGTTCAACTCTGTGGCTCCATGGGCTGTAATCTGCCAGGCTGCTCTGTCCTTGGAAACTTCTAGGCAAGAATCCTGGAGTGGGTTGTCATTTCCTACTCCAGGGGATCTTTCTCAATCCAGGGACTGAACCCACATCTCATGAATTCTCCTGCCAATGCAGGAGGATTCTTCACCCCTGCGCTGCCTGGGAAGCCCAAGGGTTACTAGTGAGCAACCCTTAGTTGCCTCAAAATACAAGAGACTATAGAAGCATGAGTCACTTAGCTCTCAGAATGGAAGAGAGAACTTGTACTTTTGGGTCCTGTGATCCATTTGGGAGCCTCTGTGGCCTGGTAGGGATCCTCAGGACACTCAAGGAAACTGCCTCCAATGAGTAGTTCTCACCTGCTGGAGGCCTTTTCTTCTGCAAATATCTCTTCTCAGTGTTATAAAAAAATTTCTGTGTACTAGATTACTTTGCCTAGCACTCATATTGGCTGTAATGACTCCCATTTCAAAACGTGCTTCCAGCATTTACTGTTTGTAGATTTCTTATAATGGCCATTCTGACTGGTGGGAGATGATACTTTGTTGTAGTCTTGATTTGCATTTCTCTAATAATAAGCAAAGGTAGGTGTCTTTACAAATGTGCCTCTTGGCCCCTCTGTGTATCTTCTTTGGAGAAACATCTATTTAGGTCTTGTGCTATTTGTTGATTGAGTTGCTTGCTTTTTTGATATTTCGCTTCATGAGCTGCTTGCATATTTTGGAGATTAATCCTTTATCAGTTACTTTGGTTGCAAATATTTTCCCCCATTTTAAGGGTTGTCTTTTCATCTTGTTTATGGTTTCCTTTGCTGTACACCAACTTTGACTGAGCGACTTCACTTTGACTTTTTGCTTTCATGCACTGGAGAAGGAAATGGCAACCCACTCCAGTGTTCTTGCCTGGAGAATCCCAGGGACGGGGGAGCCTGGTGGGCTGCTGTCTATGGGGTCACACAGAGTCGGACACAACTGAAGTGACTTAGCAGCAGCAGCAGCAGTGTCCCCATTGTCCCACTAAGTCAACTTAGACAAGGTTGCAATTGATTTCCACAATGGATGCACCTATTATTCTTGTTAGTGTCAACAGTAGGGTAACCAGCTCATTCCTATATGCCTGAGACTTCCTTAATTTTTAAAATGGAGTATCGTGCATTATAGGAACCACCTCAGTTCAGTTCAGTTGAGTTCAGTCGCTCAGTCATGTCTGACTCATGTGCTGACTCGCAGCACACCAGGCCTCCCTGTCCATTACCAACTCCTGGAGTTCACTCAGATTCATGTCCATTGAGTCAGTGATGCCNCCATAAGGGTGGTGTCATCTGCATATCTGAGGTGATTGATATTTCTCCCGGCAATCTTGATTCCAGTTTGGTCAAATCCAGATAATAAGTCACTCCTGATAGCCTCCATGTTATTGAATCCTCCATGTTATTCAATCCATGTTATTGAATTGTTATGAAGTCTTTTTCTTACTTGACTTTTCAGCAAATGTTTCAAAAAACACCTTTGTAGAGCTATATCTTAACATGCTAAAAATTTCATGTACTTAAACTGTATAAATTTGTAAGGTTTGATATATGTGTACGTCCTTGAGACCACAGCAGTCAAGATAATGAACACATCCATTCACCACCAAAAATTTCTTCATGTCAGTTTGCAATCTCTCTCTCTGACACCTGCCCCTACTCTAGTCTACATGTGTGTTAGTTATCTATTGCTGTGTAAGGAATAACCCTTCAATGTGTCAGCTTAAAACAATAAACATTTATTATCTCTCATTTTCTGTGGGTCAGGAATCTGGGCACAACTTACCTGGGTGCTTCTGCCTCCAGGGCTTTCCCAAAGTTGTTACCAAGATGTTGACCAGGGCTGTGACCAGGCCCTCCTCTAACAGCATGGTGAGGGCAAGAGCTGCGTTTAATCTCATTCATTTGTATGTTGGCAGGATTCAATTTCTAACAAGCTCCATTTCCATTCCCGCTCCATTCCATTTCCCATCAGCCTGTCCTTAGTGCAGCTTACAACATGGCAGCTGTTTTCGTCAGAGAGAAAAAGAGAAATCGTCATCTCTTCATAACCTGATCTCAGAAGTGAAATCTCATCATTTTTGCCATATTCTGTTCATCACAGTAGATAGGTCCAGCCCACTCTCAAGAAAAAGGAATTACACAAGGAAAGTGGCAGTTTTTAAGGAGTCATTTTAGAGACTGCTTATCATATCAGATAATCATTGATTGATCATTGATAAGCTTTCTGTCAATATAGATTGGTTCCAAATTGGGAAAGGAATATGTCAAGGCTGTATATTGTCACCTTGCTTATTTAACTTATAAGCAGAGTACATCATGTGAAATGCCAGACTGGATGAATCACAAACTGGAATCAAGATTGCCAAGAGAAATATCAATAACCTCAGATATGTAGATGACACCACCCTTATGGCAGNTATGTCAAGGCTGTATATTGTCACCTTGCTTATTTAACTTATAAGCAGAGTACATCATGTGAAATGCCAGACTGGATGAATCACAAACTGGAATCAAGATTGCCAAGAGAAATATCAATAACCTCAGATATGTAGATGACACCACCCTTATGGCAGAAAGTGAAAAAGAACTGAAGAACCTTTTGATGAAAGTGAAAGAGGAGAGTGAAAGAGCTGGCTTAAAACTCAATATTCAAGAAATGAAGATCACAGCATCCGGTCCCATCACTTCATGACAAATAGATGGGGAAACAATGGAAACAGTGACGGACTTTGTTTTCTTGGGCTCCAAAATCTCTGCAGATGGTGATCGTGACTGCAGCCATTAAATTAAGAGACACTTGCTACTTGGAAGAAAAGCTATGACCAACCTAGACAGCATACTAGAAAGTAGAGATATTACCTTGCCGACAAAGGTCCAACTAGTGAAACCTAANTCTGCAGATGGTGATCGTGACTGCAGCCATTAAATTAAGAGACACTTGCTACTTGGAAGAAAAGCTATGACCAACCTAGACAGCATACTAGAAAGTAGAGATATTACCTTGCCGACAAAGGTCCAACTAGTGAAACCTAAGGTTTTTCCAGTAGTCATGTATAGATGTGAGAGTTGGACCATAAAGAAAGCTGAGCACTGAAGAATTGATGCTTTTGAACTGTGGTATTAGAGAAGACTCTCGAGAGTTGCTTGGACTGCAAGGAGATCAAATCATTCAATCCTAAAGGAAATCAGTCCTGAATATTCACTGGAAGGAATGATGCTGAAGCTAAAGCTCCAGTACTTTGGCTGCTACTGCTAAGTCACTTCAGTTGTGTCCGACTCTGTGTGACCCTATAGACAGCCGCCCACCAGGCTCTTGTCCCTGGGATTCTCCAGGCAAGAACACTGGAGTGGGTTGCCATTTACTTCTCCAATGCATGAAAGTGGAAAATAAAAGTGAAGTTACTCAGTCGTGTCCGACTCTTCATGACCCCATGGACTGCAGCCCACCTCCGTCCATGGGACTTTCCAGGCAAGAGTACTGGAGCGGGTCGCCATAGACTACTTGGGTTCAAATTCCAGCACACTCCTTATTAGGTATGTGGCCTTGAACAGCTTTAACTTCTTCATGCCTCATTTTTCCTATCTACAAAATGGGGATAGTAATAGATTTCCCTCAAGGGCTTTTTGAGGATCAAATAGGTTAATATAAAGTAAAGCACTTAAGACAGTGCCAGGGAAACAGTAAGAACTATGAAAATGTTAATGATTATTATTACCTGCTGCTTATTATTACATGCTGCTGCTGTGCTAAGTCGCTTCAGTCGTGTCTGACTGTGCATAGACAGCAGCCCACCAGGCTCCTCTATCCCTGGGATTCTCCAAGCAAGAACATTGGAGTGGGTTGCCATTGCCTTCTCCATTGCATATATGCGTATTAAGTCGCGTCAGTCATGTCTGACTCTGTGTGACCCCATGGACAGCAGCCCACCAGGCTCCTCTGTCCATGGAATTCTCTAGACAAGAATACTGGAGTGGATTGCCATTTCCTTCTCCTTCATCTGTGGTTATTTTTAGATGATCACTTGGTCATGTTGAGAGCCATTTCAGCAAGTTAAACTGAATCTGAGACAGCAATATAGGGTGGCAAGGTCAAGGCAGAGCCTGGTGTTTGAATCCTGGCTTTATTATTTTATCACCCACCATCAGCTGGGTGACCCTGGGCATATTATTTAACTTCTCTGGACCTCCTTCCTTTAAAAGGATGGTAATACCTAAATTCATCAGATTATTGAGAAGATCATAACAATCTGATGAAGGAGTAACAGATACCCTTTTCTTCCCCTCAATCTTTTACTAAGGTCAGACTCTTTTTTTTTTTCTTCCCCTTTTTCTTACCAGAATACTTTCCAGCTGGACTTGTCTCAGGCCCAGCTTCTCCAATGACCAACAGCAAATACTGGTCTCAGAGGAGGAAGTACTGAAAGGAACATCTAACCCTACTTTGGCCACCTGATGCAATGAACTGACTCATTGGAAAAGACCCTGATGCTGGGAAAGATTGAGGGCAGGAGGGGAAGGGGATGAGAGAGGATGAGATGATTAGATGGTACCACCAACTCGATGGACATGAGTTTGAGCAAGCTCTGGGAGTTGGTGATGGACAGGGAAGCCTGATGTGCTGCAGTCCATGGGGTTGCAAAGAGCTGGACACGACTGAGCAATGGAACTGACTGAATATAGATTCGTTTGCACGTTCTAGGATTTTGTGTAACTGTAATCATTCAGTATGGAGCCTTTTTCTGTCTATACTGTGTCTGTCAGTGCAATTATTCTGAGATTCACTTATGCTATTGCATTTATCAGCACTTCATTCTTTTTATTGCTGAGTAGTGTTCACTTGTATGGGTACACTGCCATGTGTTTAATCTATTCATCTGTTGACGGACCTTTGAGTCATTTAAAGTTTTTGCCTTTTACAAATAAGCATTCTGTGAACATTCATCTATGAGTTTTTGTTAGGATATGTGCTTATTCTCTTGGGTAAATATTCAGAAGTGGAAAGGCTGAAACATGTGGCAAGTCTATATTTATCTTTTTAAAAAGCTGACAAACTATTTCCCAAAGTAGTTGCACAATTTGATAATCCCACTGGCAGTGTTCCAGTTTCTCTGCATCCTTGCCAATACTTGGTATGGTCAGTATTTTTAATTTTAGCCATTTTAATGTCTCATTGTGGCTTTAGTTTGCATTTCCTTAATGATTAATTGGACTTCCCTGGTGGCTCAGCAGTAAAGAATTTGCGTGCCAGTGCAGATGTGGATTCAATCCCTGGCTCATGAAGATCCCCTGGAGAAGGAAATTGCAACCCACTCCAGCATTCTTGCCTGGGAAATCTGATGGACAGAGGAGCCTGGCAGTCTAGTATCCATGGGGTTGCAAAAGAATTGGACACAACTTAGCAACTAAAAACAACAAAAATAACAAAAGATTAATTATGTTGAAAATTTTTGTGTGCTTATCTACTATCCATATGTATTTTTTTGCCCATTTTTAATTAGGTTGTTTGTTTTCTTATTTAGTTTTGTAAGTACTTAGTATATTCTGTGTGCATGTTCTTCAACAGGTAAGTAATTTATAGATATTTTCTTCCAGTCTGTGATTTATCTTTTATTCTCTTAATAGTATTTTTATTGCAATGGTGATTGGGACTGTTTCCTAAATTTCTTTTTCTGGTTTTTCATTGTTAGTGTATAGGAATGCGAGATTTCTGTGCATTAATTTTGTATCCTGTGTGTGAGTGCCTGCATGCTCAGTTGCTCAGTCATGTCTGACTCTTTGTGACCCCGTGGACTGTAGCCTGCCAAGCTCCTCTGTCCACGGAATTTTTCAGACAAGAATACTGGGGCAGGTTGTCATCTCCTTCTCCAGGGGATTGAATCGGAGTCTGACCCAGGGATTGAACCGGAGTCTCCTGCGTCTCCTGCATTGGCAGGCAGATTCTTTACCAGCTAAACCACTGGGAAAACCCTGTGACTTTATACTAAATTCATTGATTAGCTCTAGTAATTTTCTGGTGGTGTCTTTAGGGTTTTCTATGTATTATATCATGTCATCTGCCAACAGTGAGAGTTATACTTTTTCTTTTCTAATCTGGATTCCTTTTCTTTGTTTTTCTTCTCTGATTGCTGGGCTAGGACTTTCAAAACTGTATTGAATAGTAATGGTGAGAGTGGGCACCCTTGTACTGTTCCTGAACTTAGAGGAAATGCTATCAGATTTTCACTATTGACAACAATGCTTGTTGTGGGTTTGTTGTTCAGTTCAGTTCAGTTCAGTCACTCAGTCGTGTCCGACTCTTTGCAACCCCATGAACTGCAGCACGCCAGGCCTTTATTATGTTGAGGTAATTTCCTTTTATGCCCATTTTATGAAGAATTTTTATCAAAGATGGTTGTTGAATTTTGTTGAAAGCTTTCTCTTTATCTGTTGAGATGATCATATGGTTATCTTTCAATTTGCTAATATGGTACATCACATTGATTGATTTGTGTATACTGAAGAATCCTTGCATCCTTGGGATAAACCCCACTCGATTATGGTGTTTGATGCATTCTTATACACTAACAATGAAAAGTCAGAAAGAGAAATAAAGGAAAAAATTCCATTCACCATTGCAACAAAAAGTATAAAATACCCAGGAATAAATCTAACTTAGCTCCAATACTTTGGCCACCTGATGCAAAGAGCCAATTCATTGGAAAAGACCCTGATGCTGGGAAAGATTGAGGGGAGGAGGAGAAGGGGACGACAGGGGATTAGGCGGTTGGATAGCATTACTGACTCAATGGACATGAGTTTGAGCAAGCTCCCAGAGACAATGAAGTTCAGAGAAGCCTGGCACACTGCAGTCCAGAATCAGATATGACTTAGCAGCTGAACAACCACAGAGAAATAGAAGAACTGTATGCAGAAAACTATAAGACACTGATGAAAGAAATCAAGGAAGACACAAACAGGTATACCATGTTTTGGGATCTGAAGTATCAGTATTGTGACAATGACTACATTATCCAAAGCATTCTACAGATTCAATGCAATCCTTATCAAATTACCAGTGGCATTTTTCATAGAACTAGAACAAAAAATTTTATAATTTGTATGGAAACACAAAAGACTCCGAGTAACCAAAACAATCATGAGAAAGAAAAGTGGAGCAAGAGGAATCAACCTTCCTCGCTTCAGGCTTCAAACAGTGCTACAAAGCTACAGTAATCAGGACAGTTTGATAGTGGCACAAAAATAGAAATATAGATCAATGGAACAAGATGGAAAGATAAACCTGTGCATCTATGGGCACCTTATATTTGACAAAAGAGGCAAGAATATACAGTGGAGAAAAGATAGCCCCTTCAATAAGTGGTGCTGGGAAAACAGGAAAGCTACATGCAAAAGAATGAAATTCTTTTACACCATACACAAAAATAAACTCAAAATGGATTAAAGACCTAAATGTAAGGCCACAAACTATAAAGCTCTTAGTGGAAAACATAGGCAGAATACTCTTTGACATAAATTGCAGCAAGAACCCCTCTGATCCACCTCCTAGAATAATGGAAATAAAAACCAAAATAAGCAAGTAGGAATTAATTAAATTTAAAAGCTTTTGGATAGCAAAGGAAAATATAAACCAGGTGAAAAGACAACACTCAGAATGGGAGAAAATAATTGAAAATGAAGCAACTGACAAAGGATTAATCTCCAAAATATACAAACAGCTCATGCAGCTCAATATCAGACAAGCAAACAACCTTAAAAAATGGGAAGAAGATCTAAACATGTTACTCAAAAGAAGATATACAGATGGCCAAGAGGCACAAGAAAAGATGCTCAGTATTGCTCGTTATTAAATAAATGCAAGTCAAAACTATAATGAGGTACTTCCCCCCACCAGTCAGAATGGCCATCATAAAAAATCTACAAATGATAAATGCTGGAGAGGATGTGGAGAAAACGGATCCCTCTTGCACTGTTGGTGGGGATATAAACTGATACAGCCACTACGGAAAACACTGTGGAGATTACTTAGAAACTAGGAATAACACTAACATACGACCCAGCAAAGCCACTATTGGGCATATACCCTGAGAAAATCATAATTCAAATAGATGTGTGAGCCCCAATATTCATTGCAGCATTATTTACAATAGCCAGGATATAGAAGCAACCCAGATGTTCATCAACAGATGAATGGATAAAGATGTTGTGGTGCATATATACAATGGAATATTACTCAGTCATAAAAAGGAACGAATGTGAAGTGATTAAACTGAAGTGGATGAACCTAGAGCTTGCTATACAGAGTGAAGTAAGTCAGAAGAAGAAAAACGAATATGGTATATTCACACATATATATGAAGTCTAGAAAAATGGTACTAATGAAACTATTTGCAAGGCAGGAATAGAGATGCAGGTGGAGAGAAGGGACTTGTGGACACAGCAAGGGAAGGAGCGGGTGGGATAGACTGAGAAAGTAGCATTGACAGGTACACGACCACGTGTGAAATAGATAGTGGGAAGCTACTATATAACACAGGGAGCACAGCCTGGCACTCTGTGATGACCCATAGGGGTGAGACTGAGGGGGCTGGGAGCGCGGCTGGAGAGGGAGAGATACACACACACACACCCACATACATACAGAGAGTTATCACTGTTTTGTACTGTTGTACAGTAGAAACAAATACATTGTAATCATCCTCCAATTAAAAGAATAAAATAATTTAGTATTTTTAAAAGAGCAGAAAGTTTTAATCTTTAAAAAGTTTAATTTATCAGTTTTTCTTTTATAGAGTGTATTAAGAAATCTGTTTCACCTAAGATCATGAAGATTTTATCCTATGTTTTCTTCTAAAAGATTTATAGTTTTACAGACTCATAGACACAGAGAACAGACTTGTGGTTGTCAAGGGAGACAGAGGGGAGGGAAGAATTGGGAGTTAGGGATTTGTTGTTGTTTAGTCGCTAAGTCATGTCTGACTCTTTTGTGACCCCATGAACAACAACATATGGAATTGAGTATTTAAGTCAGCTTGGAAAGGACTTCAATCCTTGTTACTTGATGGTGTAGGTAAAATAGACAAATTTGATGGCTGGGGTGTGTGAGTGCTTAGTCATGTCCGACTCTGCAACCTGTTGGACTGTAGCCTGTCAGGCTCCTCTGTCTGTAGGATTTCCCAGGTAAGAATACCGGAGTAGGTTGCCAATTCCCCCACCAGGAGATCTTCCTGACCCAGGGATCGAACCCACATCTCCTGCATTGCAGGTAGATTCTTTGTCATTGAGCCACCAGGGAAGCCAGTTTGGGGATAGCATGTGTAAACAATTACCACAGGATGGATAAACAGAAAGGTCCTACTGTATAGCACAGGGAACTATATATTCAATATCCTGTGATGAACCATAACAGAAAAAGAATATGAAAAAGAATATATATACGTATAACTGAGCTGCTTTGCTGTGCAGCAGAAATTGACAAAACATTGTAAATCAACTCACTTCAATAAGATTTTAAAAATAAAAGTTTTATAGTTTAAGTGTTTATATTTGGATCTATGATTCATTTGAGTTAATATTTGTTAATAGTGCAAGGTATGNACTGAGCTGCTTTGCTGTGCAGCAGAAATTGACAAAACATTGTAAATCAACTCACTTCAATAAGATTTTAAAAATAAAAGTTTTATAGTTTAAGTGTTTATATTTGGATCTATGATTCATTTGAGTTAATATTTGTTAATAGTGCAAGGTATGAATCAAAGTTCATTTTCTTGCATATAGAGAGCCAGTTGTTCCTGCATTGTCGAAAAGAATATCTTTTCTCCATTAAATAGCCTTTGCACTGTTGCTGAAAATCAATTGTCCCTGTGTGGATCTGTTTCTAGATTCTATTTTCTTTTTTTATTGATTTGCCTGTCTTTACAGCAATACTTATCTTGATAACTGTAGCTTTAGAGTAAGTGTTTAAATTAGGCAGTTAGTCCTCCAACTTTTTCCTTTTTTTATAACTTTATTTTGTTTTTTCTAGGTCTTCAGTATTTCAATATGAATTTTAGAACCAGCATATCAATTTATACAAAAAAGCATGCTAGTATTTTGGTTAGGATTGCTTTAAATCTGTATATTAATTCAGGGAGAAATAACATCTTATTACGTCTTCCTACCCTTGAACACAACATATTTCACCATTTATTTAGTTTATTTATTTATTTATCTTTGGCTGCCTTGGGTCTTAGGTATGGGACACAGAATCTTTTGTTGTAGATGGATTCTGNTGTATATTAATTCGGGGAGAAATAACATCTTATTACGTCTTCCTACCCTTGAACACAACATATTTCACCATTTATTTAGTTTATTTATTTATTTATCTTTGGCTGCCTTGGGTCTTAGGTATGGGACACAGAATCTTTTGTTGTAGATGGATTCTGCAGCATGTAGATCTTAGTTCCCCGACCAGGGATCAAACCATGTCCCCTGAATTGCCACCAGGGAAGTCCCTCTCTATTTATTTAGATTTTTAACTTTTCTCAGTAATACTTCACAGTTTTCAGTGTTTAGATCTTTCACATCTTCTTTTCAGATTTGTCCCTAAGTAGTATTTGTGTTGGAGAAGGAAATGGCAACCCATTCCTGTGTTCTTGCCTGGAGAATCCCAGGGACGGGGGAGCGTGGTGGGCTGCCCTCTATGGGGTCGCACAGAGTCGGATATGACTGAAGCGATTTAGCAGCAGCAGTATTTGTGTATGCTATTGTAATTGATATTTTTAAAATGTCAACTTATGACTGTTCATTGCTGAAAACTAGAAATATAATTGATTTTTGTATATTGATCTTGTATCCTATAATAGTGCAACATTAATTCTAACAGCTTTTGGGGGGTAAATTTCATTAGATTTGGTATATAGGTGATTCAGTTCAGTTCAGTTGCTCAGTTGTGTCCAACTCTTTGTGACACCATGGACTGTAGNGTAGTCATGTATAGATGTGAGAGTTGGACTGTGAAGAAAGCTGAGCACTGAAGAATTGATGCTTTTAAACTGTGGTGTTGGAGAAGACTCCTGAGAGTCACTTGGACTGCAAGAAGATCCAACCAGTCCATCCTAAAGGAGATCAGTCCTGGGTGTTCATTGGTAGGACTGATGTTGAAGCTGAAACTCTAATAGTTTGGCCACCTGATGCGAAGAGCTGACTCATTTGAAAATACCCCCATCCTGGGAAAGATTGAGAGCAGGAGGAGAAGGGGATGACAGAGGATGAGATGGTTGGATGGCATCACCGACTCAATGGACGTGAGTTTGGGTGGACTCCAGGAGTTGGTGATGGACAGGGAGGCCTGGCATGCTGCGGTTCATGGGGTCGCAGAGTCGGACACTACTGAGCGACTGAACTGAACTCAGACTTTCAACTCTGAGTCAAGTTGCTATTAAATACTCATTCAGAAAAAAAAACAAATACTCATTCAGTCTGAAAGGATAGATATATTTTTAAATGTTTTTGTGTACGTGGCAAAAGCAAAAGTACTTTTTTGCTGAATGAATGGAAGCATGTAGGTATGAAAATCTTTGAATCCTTAGGTTGTTTACAGCCTAAGTGGGAGAAACAGATGTGTGAAGTGATCATTATAATAGGTGCTACAGTAAAAGAACACACCAGATTTGCTGGAGAAATGGAAACACAAAGATGGCTTGATCAGTATCTCTTGTGGAGCTGGGCCAGGGAGGACCTTATAAAGAAGGAGATTCTGGAGATGAATTTTGAAGGATAACCTGGAGTTTTCCAGGCATATAAGAGAACATTTTTGGCTAAAAAAGATGTATGCATTGGCAAAGGGTTGAAGTGCAGTGATGTTGTGGGTGACCTTGGCTAGTTTGCTACACTGGAGGGATAGAGTTTGGGCTCAGTGCCAGAACTTTCCCAATGCCATTTGGGGGCAAATTCTACTCTTCAGGCAGGGGGTTGAATTGTGGTCCTTCAAAGATGTCCAAGTTCTAAGTCATCATACTTGTGAATGTGACCTTATTTGAGAAAAGAATCTTTGTAGATATAACTTAAGAAAGAGTTCTGGATGAGTTACGGATGTAGAGGTGAGATCATCCTGGATTAACTGGGTGGACCTTAAATTCATTGACAGGTGTCCTTACAAGAAAAGGAGAAGACACATGCAGAGGAGGGGAAACCCAGGGGGACGGCCACATGAAGATGGAAGTAGAGGCTGAAGTTACGTAGCCACCAGCCAGAGAATGTCAAGGATTGTGTTGATAGCTGTCAGAAGCTAGAAGAAAAGCAGGGAACAACAAATTCCCTTCGGAGCCTCCAGAAAGAGCTAGCCCTGCTCAGTTCAGTTCAGTCACTCAGTCAGGTCTGACTCCTTGTGACCCCATGGACTGCAGCACACCAGGCTTCCCTGTCCATCACCAACTCCTGGAGCTTGCTCAAACTCACATCCATCTAGTCGGAGATGCCATCCAACCATCTGATACCTTGATTTTTAAACTTCCAGCCTCCAGAACTGTGAAAAAATGCATTCCTGTTGTTTTAGGTTGGTGATGAATTGCTGTGGCAGCCACAGTTTCCTTATACATACCAGCAGGTGCCCAACCTAGATCCAGCATGCTTTTAAGACTGACTGTGTGTGTTACTGGAATCCAGAGAGGAGCTCTAATGAGTGCTTGACTCCATGTCTGTCCCTCAGTTGCTCAACACTGAAAAAACTATGGCCATAATAGATGTGAACTTGTAAACAGGCAACAAATTGGCTGCCCAAAGAAGGCAACCTTTTCAGAATTAAGACAGGACAAAGCTGGCTAGGAAGAATTTTCTAAAATCCTTTTGTCAATTCTAGCTCTTTATTCCAACTACGGGGTGAAATCCTGGGTGTTTGGCATCACTCCCTTCACGAATTTCGAGAATTGCAATACCTTTATAAAGACAAGCGTTTACCTGAATGGCTTCCAAGATCTTTTTATCAGGAAGAGAGCAGTGGGGTGTCATTGGTGATTTTTTAACACCACAAGTTAAAGCAACATTTCTTTTGTTCACCAACCTTCTTGCCCAAAGCAAATTGGAGAAGCTCCTATGATTCACCTTTGACCTCGCCCTTCTTGGAAACGTAACATTTGTTTAATCCTTGTAATTAACCAGACAGATGAGCTTTTTGTATATGAGGGGGAGGGAGTGATAGGCAGAATAATAACTCCCCAAAGATGTCTTTGCCCTAATCCCTGGAACCTATGAATATGTCAGGTGATATGGAGGAAGAGAATTAAGGTTGCAGATGGAATTAAAGTTGCTCATCAGTTGACCTTAACATAGATTACGCTGGGTTATCCAGGTGAGCCCAGTGTAACCACAAGGCTCATTGTAAGAGAAGGAGCATGCAGGAGAATCAGAGTCAGAGTGATGCAATTTGAGAAAGATGTTTCATTCGGCGAAATGGTGGCTTTGAAGATGAAAGGGGCAGGAGCCAAGGAATGTGGGTGACCTCTCAAAGCTGGAAAAGGCAGAAAAGTGCATTTGCCCCCTAGAGCCTTGGAAAGGAAAGCAGCTTTGCCAACACCTTGATTTCAGCCCCACGAGAGCCATTTCAGACTTCTGACCTCAGACTGCAAGTTAATACATTTTGTTTTTGGGGCTTTCCGATGGTCCAGTGGTTAAGACTCTGCATTCCCAATGCAGGGGGAGGGGGGAGGGGTGGGTTCAATCCCTGGTCAGAGAATTAGATCCCACATACCTCAATGAAGGTTGAAGATCCCACATGCCACAACTAAAGATTCCACATGCCACAGCTAAGACCCGGCACAGCCACACAAATAATAAATTTAAAGAAATAAAATTTTTTGTTGTTGTAAGTTACTAGATTTGTGTTCGTTTGTTACCACAGCCATAGGAAACTAGCATGGTAGGGTAGGGGGAGATTGGAGAGGAATAGGTTGGTAGATATTTCCTTCCGTGTTCCTGATGCAGTTACCCTATGGGGAATTGTTGGGAAAGTGCAGATCTGGGCTACTATCAGCAACACAAAGAGAAGGTGATGTAGTGTTACAAGCCACTGACATATGTCAAAAAGCCTGACCGGACTCCCTCACCAGCTTTCCTAGAGTGTGACTGTTAGGGGAAACACTGAGACGGCCCACCCTGGCCAGACACCGCAGGAACCATGTGTGTGAATTATTTTAGGATAGGAGATCTTGGTAAGGAATATGGAACTACCAAGCCACCACCAACTGGAGGAGCTGGTCAAAAAGAGAGAAAGGTTAAAAGGAGAGAGGAGATGCCAGTCCATATATCCTACCGACCTCCCAGAATCCTCTTTGCTGGCATCCATCTTGGCTGAGTGATGTGGTGCCACCAGGAAGGACCCTGAGTCAGGGTGACCGGCCAGAGACAGCCCAGAAACTAACCCCATCACCATAAAACCCGAGGCTGTGAGCCCTGTGGCAGAGCAGTCCTGGGTTCCCTTAGCCTCCTTCTCTCCACCCGGTGCCCCTTTCCAACAGTCTCTTGTCTCCTCCGACAATTCATTTCTGAGTGTCAGACAAAAGCCCATTCTTGGGTCCTGGAAGGAGTCTCCATTCCTGTAGCATGACTGTCTCAGACTCTCTGATTGCAGGAGAATCTGCATGGTGCCAGGCTGGGAATGGCTGCATCCTGACCGTCTGCACAGTGTAAGGACATGTGGGATCCTCCTCTCACAAGTCCAGAGCCAGGTTGGGAGGAGGCGTGGCCTTGCCAGCCAGTCTGACCTAATGCAACCTTCAGCCCTCTGTGGTGTCTGATTCCTCTGGCAAAACCCCTGAGGCTTCACTGTCTGCGGCTCTCCCTTGTGGTTCTTCCAACGCCCTGCCAGGCCTAATGAGACATCCTGGGGCACTTGTCATGACTGGCCTATGTGCCCCCTCCCCCTCCCTCTGCCCTGGAGGATTTGAAGAAGCGGCTGAACCTGCAGATATTCCAGGCATGCCTGCATGCGTCACTTTTCCCGACAGCTTTCGCCTTCATCTACTCAAATGTCTCTTCGAGCACTGGCTCCCAGCCTCCTGGCTGGGAATTCATGAGATCAGTGCTGCCAGAATTGAAACTTGTCAGGGATGGCTTTGCCTACCTGGCCTCAAAGCACCTAAGAAGAAACTGGAGGGGAAGGGCTGATGGGGCCGGGGAGCTCCGACTCTGCGAGGCCCAGCAGAGCAAGAAGGGCTAGAACCACTGTGATTGGACTCGCGTTAGCACCTTCTCATTGTTGGTAGAAACCTAGGTCTTCCAGTGGGTCTGTTCTGGAAGTTCCCCGTGATCTGGTGAAGTGTGTGGGCTTTGAATCCCAAGCCTTATTCTTCCGCTCACTGGCTTTGTGAACTTGAACTTGCACAACTGTTAAGCTTTTCTGAGCTTCAGTTTCCCCATGTATGTAAATACAAAAGAGCAAGCTAACAGGTGGCACTACTGGTAATGAAGCTCCCTGCCAGCGGAAGAGATGTAAGAGACATGGGTTTGATCCCTGTGTAGGGAAGATCCTCTCGAGGAGGGCATGGTAACCCACTCCAATCTTCTTGCCTGGAGAATCCCGTGGACAGAGGAGCCTGGGGAGCTATGGTCCATAGGGTCGCAAAGAGTTAGACACAACTGAAGCATCTTAGCACACTCGCAAGTGAACAATAAGCATTAGCAGTAATCATAAAAACAATTGCTATTACTTCTGATACTATCAGTTGAATCCTTCATCTTCAAGAGTCATGAATCCCAAAGTATTCTCAAGTAACCTTCCTCAAACATCCTGGGCCCTCCATTCCTAGTTCTCTTTGTCTGTTTGACAATTTTATTGAAGTATAATTGACTTAAAGTGTATACTATGATATATTTTGACAAATGTGCACATTCAGGAAACCATCACTACAATCAAGATGATGAAAATATTCACTGTGCCCTAAAGTTCTTCTTGGTAATTCTTCTCCACAATCACTGATTTGTTTTCTACCCCTATAGATTAGTTTGTATTTGTAGCATTTTATGTAAATAGAATCATAGTGTGTACTTTTTTTTTTTTTTGGTTTGGCTTACTTCACTTTGCGACCCCATGTGTGATTCTTTTTAGACTCATCCATGTTGTTGTATGTACTTAGGTTTATTGTTTTTTATGTTGCTGAGACCTATCCTATTTCACAAGATATATTGTATTTGTTTGGCCATTCACCTGTTGATGGACATTTGGGTTGTTTCCAGTTTTGGGGTAGTTTGAATAAAGTTGGTAGGAAAAACATTCACATGTAAGTCTTTGTATGAACATATGCTTTTACTTACTTTGGTTAAATATATAGGAGTGAAATGGCTAGGTCACATGGTAGGTATAAATTTAATGTTTTGAGAAACTGCCAGACTTTTTTCCAAAGGGGTTGCGTGATTTACATTCCAACTAGCAGTCATGAGACTTCCGATTGTTTTACTTCCTCACTTAATGCTTGGTTTGATCTATCTGTCTAATTTTAGACATTCCAATGAGATATAGTGGTTTTAATTAGAATTTCCTAGATAATTAATGATTAATGATGTCAAGCATGTTTTCTTGCATCATCCGTATGTCTTCTTTAGCGAAATGTATCTTCAAATCTTTTGCCTATCTTAATAATTACACACACATCACAGAGTCTTGACAGTTCTTTGTATACTATAGACATAAAACCTTTCTGATATGCTTCTTTGAAAATATTGTCTCTGAGTCTGGATTTATTTTTTTCTCTCTCTTAACAATGTCTATCAAAGAACAGAAGTTCTTAGTTTTGATGATGTCCNAGCTGGCTAGGAAGAATTTTCTAAAATCCTTTTGTCAATTCTAGCTCTTTATTCCAACTACGGGGTGAAATCCTGGGTGTTTGGCATCACTCCCTTCACGAATTTCGAGAATTGCAATACCTTTATAAAGACAAGCGTTTACCTGAATGGCTTCCAAGATCTTTTTATCAGGAAGAGAGCAGTGGGGTGTCATTGGTGATTTTTTAACACCACAAGTTAAAGCAACATTTCTTTTGTTCACCAACCTTCTTGCCCAAAGCAAATTGGAGAAGCTCCTATGATTCACCTTTGACCTCGCCCTTCTTGGAAACATAACATTTGTTTAATCCTTGTAATTAACCAGACAGATGAGCTTTTTGTATATGAGGGGGAGGGAGTGATAGGCAGAATAATAACTCCCCAAAGATGTCTTTGCCCTAATCCCTGGAACCTATGAATATGTCAGGTGATATGGAGGAAGAGAATTAAGGTTGCAGATGGAATTAAAGTTGCTCATCAGTTGACCTTAACATAGATTACGCTGGGTTATCCAGGTGAGCCCAGTGTAACCACAAGGCTCATTGTAAGAGAAGGAGCATGCAGGAGAATCAGAGTCAGAGTGATGCAATTTGAGAAAGATGTTTCATTCGGCGAAATGGTGGCTTTGAAGATGAAAGGGGCAGGAGCCAAGGAATGTGGGTGACCTCTCAAAGCTGGAAAAGGCAGAAAAGTGCATTTGCCCCCTAGAGCCTTGGAAAGGAAAGCAGCTTTGCCAACACCTTGATTTCAGCCCCACGAGAGCCATTTCAGACTTCTGACCTCAGACTGCAAGTTAATACATTTTGTTTTTGGGGCTTTCCGATGGTCCAGTGGTTAAGACTCTGCATTCCCAATGGGGGGGGAGGGGGGAGGGGTGGGTTCAATCCCTGGTCAGAGAATTAGATCCCACATACCTCAATGAAGGTTGAAGATCCCACATGCCACAACTAAAGATTCCACATGCCACAGCTAAGACCCGGCACAGCCACACAAATAATAAATTTAAAGAAATAAAATTTTTTGTTGTTGTAAGTTACTAGATTTGTGTTCGTTTGTTACCACAGCCATAGGAAACTAGCATGGTAGGGTAGGGGGAGATTGGAGAGGAATAGGTTGGTAGATATTTCCTTCCGTGTTCCTGATGCAGTTACCCTATGGGGAATTGTTGGGAAAGTGCAGATCTGGGCTACTATCAGCAACACAAAGAGAAGGTGATGTAGTGTTACAAGCCACTGACATATGTCAAAAAGCCTGACCGGACTCCCTCACCAGCTTTCCTAGAGTGTGACTGTTAGGGGAAACACTGAGACGGCCCACCCTGGCCAGACACCGCAGGAACCATGTGTGTGAATTATTTTAGGATAGGAGATCTTGGTAAGGAATATGGAACTACCAAGCCACCACCAACTGGAGGAGCTGGTCAAAAAGAGAGAAAGGTTAAAAGGAGAGAGGAGATGCCAGTCCATATATCCTACCGACCTCCCAGAATCCTCTTTGCTGGCATCCATCTTGGCTGAGTGATGTGGTGCCACCAGGAAGGACCCTGAGTCAGGGTGACCGGCCAGAGACAGCCCAGAAACTAACCCCATCACCATAAAACCCGAGGCTGTGAGCCCTGTGGCAGAGCAGTCCTGGGTTCCCTTAGCCTCCTTCTCTCCACCCGGTGCCCCTTTCCAACAGTCTCTTGTCTCCTCCGACAATTCATTTCTGAGTGTCAGACAAAAGCCCATTCTTGGGTCCTGGAAGGAGTCTCCATTCCTGTAGCATGACTGTCTCAGACTCTCTGATTGCAGGAGAATCTGCATGGTGCCAGGCTGGGAATGGCTGCATCCTGACCGTCTGCACAGTGTAAGGACATGTGGGATCCTCCTCTCACAAGTCCAGAGCCAGGTTGGGAGGAGGCGTGGCCTTGCCAGCCACTCTGACCTAATGCAACCTTCAGCCCTCTGTGGTGTCTGATTCCTCTGGCAAAACCCCTGAGGCTTCACTGTCTGCGGCTCTCCCTTGTGGTTCTTCCAACGCCCTGCCAGGCCTAATGAGACATCCTGGGGCACTTGTCATGACTGGCCTATGTGCCCCCTCCCCCTCCCCCTGCCCTGGAGGATTTGAAGAAGCGGCTGAACCTGCAGATATTCCAGGCATGCCTGCATGCGTCACTTTTCCCGACAGCTTTCGCCTTCATCTACTCAAATGTCTCTTCGAGCACTGGCTCCCAGCCTCCTGGCTGGGAATTCATGAGATCAGTGCTGCCAGCACTGATTGAAACTTGTCAGGGATGGCTTTGCCTGCCTGGCCTCAAAGCACCTAAGAAGAAACTGGAGGGGAAGGGCTGATGGGGCCGGGGAGCTCCGACTCTGCGAGGCCCAGCAGAGCAAGAAGGGCTAGAATCACTGTGATTGGACTCGCGTTAGCACCTTCTCATTGTTGGTAGAAACCTAGGTCTTCCAGTGGGTCTGTTCTGGAAGTTCCCCGTGATCTGGTGAAGTGTGTGGGCTTTGAATCCCAAGCCTTATTCTTCCGCTCACTGGCTTTGTGAACTTGAACTTGCACAACTGTTAAGCTTTTCTGAGCTTCAGTTTCCCCATGTATGTAAATACAAAAGAGCAAGCTAACAGGTGGCACTACTGGTAATGAAGCTCCCTGCCAGCGGAAGAGATGTAAGAGACATGGGTTTGATCCCTGTGTAGGGAAGATCCTCTCGAGGAGGGCATGGTAACCCACTCCAATCTTCTTGCCTGGAGAATCCCGTGGACAGAGGAGCCTGGGGAGCTATGGTCCATAGGGTCGCAAAGAGTTAGACACAACTGAAGCATCTTAGCACACTCGCAAGTGAACAATAAGCATTAGCAGTAATCATAAAAACAATTGCTATTACTTCTGATACTATCAGTTGAATCCTTCATCTTCAAGAGTCATGAATCCCAAAGTATTCTCAAGTAACCTTCCTCAAACATCCTGGGCCCTCCATTCCTAGTTCTCTTTGTCTGTTTGACAATTTTATTGAAGTATAATTGACTTAAAGTGTATACTATGATATATTTTGACAAATGTGCACATTCAGGAAACCATCACTACAATCAAGATGATGAAAATATTCACTGTGCCCTAAAGTTCTTCTTGGTAATTCTTCTCCACAATCACTGATTTGTTTTCTACCCCTATAGATTAGTTTGTATTTGTAGCATTTTATGTAAATAGAATCATAGTGTGTACTTTTTTTTTTTTTGGTTTGGCTTACTTCACTTTGTGACCCCATGCGTGATTCTTTTTAGACTCATCCATGTTGTTGTATGTACTTAGGTTTATTGTTTTTTATGTTGCTGAGACCTATCCTATTTCACAAGATATATTGTATTTGTTTGGCCATTCACCTGTTGATGGACATTTGGGTTGTTTCCAGTTTTGGGGTAGTTTGAATAAAGTTGGTAGGAACAACATTCACATGTAAGTCTTTGTATGAACATATGCTTTTACTTACTTTGGTTAAATATATAGGAGTGAAATGGCTAGGTCACATGGTAGGTATAAATTTAATGTTTTGAGAAACTGCCAGACTTTTTTCCAAAGGGGTTGCGTGATTTACATTCCAACTAGCAGTCATGAGACTTCCGATTGTTTTACTTCCTCACTTAATGCTTGGTTTGATCTATCTGTCTAATTTTAGACATTCCAATGAGATATTGTGGTTTTAATTAGAATTTCCTAGATAATTAATGATTAATGATGTCAAGCATGTTTTCTTGCATCATCCGTATGTCTTCTTTAGCGAAATGTATCTTCAAATCTTTTGCCTATCTTAATAATTACACACACATCACAGAGTCTTGACAGTTCTTTGTATACTATAGACATAAAACCTTTCTGATATGCTTCTTTGAAAATATTGTCTCTGAGTCTGGATTTATTTTTTTCTCTCTCTTAACAATGTCTATCAAAGAACAGAAGTTCTTAGTTTTGATGATGTCCAAAAACATCTATTTCTGCTTTATTGACTATGCCAAAGCCTTTGACTATGTGGATCACAATGAACTGTGGAAAATTCTGAAAGAGATGGGAATACCAAACCACCTGACCTGCCTCTTGAGAAACCTGTATGCAAGTCAGGAGCAACAGTTAAAACTGGACATGGAACAACAGACTGGTTCCAAATAGGAAAAGGAGTACATCAAGGCTATATATTGTCACCCTGGTTATTTAACTTATATGTAGAATGCATCATGAGAAACGCTGGGCTAGAAGAAACGCAAGCTGGAATCAAGATTGCCGGGAGAAATATAAAACCTCAGATATGCAGATGACACCACCCTTATGGCAGAAAGTGAAGAGGAACTAAAAAGCCTCTTGATGAAAGTGAAAGAGGAGAGTGAAAAAGTTGGCTTAAAGCTCAACATTCAGAAGATGAAGATCATGGTATCCAGTCCCAGCACTTCACTGGGAAATAGATGTGGAAACAGTGGAAACTGTGTCAGACTTTATTTTGGGGGGCTCCAAAATCACTGCAGATGGTGATTGCAGCCATGAAATTAAAAGACGCTTACTCCTTGGAAGGAAAATTATGACCAACCTAGACAGCATATTCAAAAGCAGAGACATTGCTTTGCCAACAAAGGTCCATCTAGTCAAGGCTATGGTTTTTCCAGTGGTCATGTATGGATGTGAGAGTTGGATTGTGAAGAAAGGTGAGCACCAAAGAATTCATGCTTTTGAAGTGTGGTGTTGGAGAAGACTCTTGAGAGTCCCTTGGACTCCAAGGAAATCCAACCAATCCATTCTAAAGGAGATCAGTCCTGGGTGTTCAATGGAAGGAGGAAACCAAAATTGAAAGAGACACATGTACCCCAATGTTCATCACAGCACTGTTTATAATAGCCAGGACATGGAAACAAGCTAGATGTCCGTCAGCAGATGAATGGATAAGAAAGCTGTGGTACATATACACAATGGAGTATTACTCAGCCATTAAAAATAATACATTTGAATCAGTTCTAATGAGATGGACGAAACTGGAGCCTATTATACAGAGTGAAGTAAGCCAGAAAGAAAAACACTAATATAGTATACTGACACATATATGTGAAATTTAGAAAGATAGTAATGATGACCCTGTATGTGAGACAACAAAAGAGACATAGACGTATAGAATGGACTTTTGGCCTCTGAGGGAGAGGGAGAGGGTGGGATGATTTGAGAGAATGGCACTGAAGCATGTATACTATCATGTAAGAAATGAGGCGCCTGTCTATGTTCGATGCAGGATGCAGGATGCTTGGGGCTGGTGCACGGGGATGATCCAGAGAGACTATGTGGGGTGGGAGGTGGGAGGTGGATTCAGGATGGGAGCCCATATACACCTGTGGTGGATTCATGTTGATGTATGGCAAAACCAATACAGTAATGTAAAGTAGAATAAAGTAAAAAATAAAAATAAAAATGGTTTTAAAAAAATAAAATAAAAGACTTATCATTTCCACACTAAATTGCCTGTGCACATTTCTTGAAAATCAATTGATCATATATGGGTGTATTTTGGACTCTATCTTACTTCACTGATCTATTTGTCTCTCTTCATATCAATACCATACTTTCTTGATTACTGTAGCTTTCGGTTCAGTTCAGTTCAGTCGCTCAGTCGTGTCTGACTCTTTGCGACCCCATGAATTGCAGCACGCCAGGGCTCCCTGTCCATCACCAACTCGTCTTGAAATCTGGTAGTGTAAGTTCTCCAACTTTGTTCTTTTTCAAGGTTGTTTTAGCTATTCTAGGTCCTTTGACTCACATGGATTTTAAAATAAGCATAACAATTTCTACAAAAAATCCTTCTGTAGATTGAGACTGTTGAATCTATAGATCCACATGGAGAGAACTGATATTTTGGCAATATTAAGCTATCTAAGCTATGAATACAGTTACACATTTATTTTTTAAATTAATTTTTGTTAAAGTATAATTGCTTTACAGTGTTGTGTTGGTTTCTGTCATACAGCAAAGTGATTCAGTTATATGTATATACGTACACCTATTCTTTTTCAAGTACTTTTCCCATTTAGGTTATTACAGAGTATTGAGAAGAATTTCCTGTGCTATACAGTAGGTCCTTGTTGGTTGTCTATTTTAAATATAGCAGTGTGCACATGTCAATCCCAGTCTCCCAATTCACCCATCCCCTTCCCCCTTGGTATCTATATTTCTGTTCTCTACATCTCTGTGTGTATTTATTTATGTTATCTTTAATTTATTTCATCAGAATTTTGTAACTTTAAATGCACAGAGTTTACACACTTAAAAATCAGATGTATTTCACTAATTTACATTTTTTGATGTTATTAGGAATGGTACATTTACAGACTTTTACATTTCAATTTCTGATTCTTCATTTCTATTAAAAAGAAATACATTGAAGGCATCCAGATTGGAAAGGAAGAAGAAAAACTGTCACTATTTGCAGATAACATGATATTATATATGGGAAACCCTACAGACTCCACTAAATAGCTATTGGAACTAATAAATGAATTAAGTAATGTTACAGAATACAGAATCAATATACAAAAATCTGTTGTATTTCATACATTCAAAGCAAACTATCGGAAAGAGAAATTAAGAAAACAATCCTGTTTACAATTCCATCAAAAAGAATAAAGTAACTAGGAGTAAATTTAGCCAAGAAGGTGAAAGACCTGTATGCTGAAAACTATAAGATATTAGTGAAAGTGAAGAAGACATGAATAAATGGAAAGATATTCCCTGCTCATGGATTGGAAGAATTAATATTGTTAAAATGTTGATACTATCCAAAGCAATCCATAGGTTCAGTGAAATCCTTATCAAAATTCCAGTGGCATTTTTTACAGAAATAAAATGAATAATCCTAAAACTTGTATGGAACCATGAAAGACCCTGAATAGCCAAAACAATACTGAAAAATAAAAAAGCAGCTGGAAGCATCATGCTCCTTGATTTCAAACTATATTACAAAGCTATAGCAATCAAAATAGTATGGTGCTGGCATAAAAACACATGTGCAGATAGTGCAACAGAAGAGAGAGCCCCCAAATAATCCTCCACATATATGGTCAGTTAATTTAGGGCAAAGGAATAAAAAATATACAGTGAAAAAATGACAGTCTTTTCAATAAATGGTGTTGGGAAAGTTGGACAGCCACATGCAAAAGAATAACAGTGAACCACTACCTTATGCCATAGACAAAAATTAACTCAAAATGGATTAAAGACTAGAATGTAACACCTGAAACTAGAAAACTCTTAAAAGAAAACATAGGCAATAAGTTCCTTGTCATAGATCTTGGCAGTGATTTTTTTAATCTGACACCAAAAACAACAACAAGAAACAAACAAGTGGAAGTATATAAAACTAAAAATCTTCTACAAGGCAAAGGAAACCATCAATAAAATGCAAAGGCAACCTACTGAGAAAATACTTGTGAATCATATGTCTGATAAAGGCTTACCACCTAAAATATATAAAAACCTAAACAACTCAATAGCAAACAAAACAAAATAATCCAACTGAAACATGAGCAGGATATGTGAACAGACTGTTTGCAAAAGAAGACCCACAGGTGGCCAACAGGTACATAAAAAGATGCTCATACCAGGGACATACAAATCAAAACCACAATGAACTATCACCTCACACTTTTCAGAATATTATTATTGAAAGATAAGAAATGGCAAGTATTGGGATGTGAAGAAAACATAACTTTTGTGCACCATAAGTGGAAATATAAATTGGTATAGCAGTTATGGAAAACAGTATGGCAATTCCTTAAAAAATTAAAAATAGAACTACCATATGATCCAGCAATTCCACATCTGGTTATTTAGCTAAAGAAAGTAAAAACACCAACTCAAAAAGATATATGTACCCCCATATTCATTGCAGTATTATTTATAATATCCAGATACAGAAACAACTTTAAGAATCCATCTTGATGAAAATATGGTTTATATTCATAATGGAATGTTATCTAACTATAAAAAAGAATACCATTTGTGACAATATGGATTGCCTTTGAGGACATTAGGCTCAGTAAAACAATTCAGACAAAGAAAGACAAATACTATATCATCTCACTTTTATCTGGAATCTAAAAAAAAGGAAACAGAGCACAGGCCGGTGGTTGCCAGAGCAATGAGTGTGTAGTGGGTGAAGGGTATCAAAAAGTACGAAGTTTTAGTTATAAAGTAAATAAGCCATAGGGACGTAACGTATAGCATGGTGACTATAGTTAATAATGCTGTATTGCATATTCGAAAGTTGCTAAGAGATTAGATCTTAAAACTCATCACAAGGAAAAAAAATGTTCTTAGTGTACATGCTGACAGACATTAAGTAGGCTTATTGTGGTGGTCATTTCTCAGTGTGTATACAAACATCAAATCGTTATGCTGTACATCTGTACTAATGTTATTCAGTTCAGTTCAGTCGCTCAGTCATGTCTGACTGTTTGCGACCCCATGAATTGCAGCATGCTAGGCCTCCTGTCCATCACCAACTCCTGGAGTTCACCCAAACTCATGTGCATTGAGTCGGTGATGCCATCCAGCCATCTCATCCTCTGTCGTCCCCTTCTCTTCCTGCCCCCAATCACTCCCAGCATCAGTCTTTGTCAATGAGTTAACTCTTCGCATGAGGTGGCCAAAGTACTGGAGTTTCAGCTTTAGCATCATTCCTT
>SJYV01002448.1:479717-493050 GCA_006410875.1 Neotragus pygmaeus | reverse complement strand
GCGGCTTGGCTTGCGGGATCCCTGGCAGCGCCAAGTGTGCAGGGACATGGACTGCCTCTGCCGCAGGTCGGATGGCGCTATCAGAGTCTTTTTTCGAAGCTCTTGTAGCTGGTGATCAGAAGGCCTCTTTGGCCAGTCTTTCTGCTTAGCTCCACCTGTTCAGGCCTGGGTTCCTCCCCGTATTCTAACATCTTAGAATCTGTAGTGACGTTTCTCTCCATAATAGCAATGTGTTTACTCTGTTTTCTTTTTCTTAATCAGTCTGACTGGGTGTTATTAATTTTACTGATCTTTTCAATAAATACTGAGCTTTTGGTTTCACTAATTTTTCTGTATCATTTTTTCTGTTACCAATTTAATTGACTTCTGCATTTTCTGGGTTCATCGTGTAAAAGATCAGATCATCGAGTTGAGAACCTTTTTTACACAGGCGGTTAGTATTATAAATTTCCCTCTATTGCTTTCAATTGTACCCCACAAATTCTGATATGTTGTGTTTTCATTTTCATTCAGTTAAAATTTTTTCTAATTTCCTTTGATTTATTCTTTGACCTGGGGCCTATTTAGAAGTATGCTATTTAAAAATATTTGGAGATTTTCCCAGAGATGTTTCTGTTATTAATGTATAATTCAATTCCATTGCAATCAGGGAATATCTTTATATGAATTGACTTCTTTTAAAGTGACTGAAACTTGGTGTATGGCCCAGAATATGGTACATCTTGCTACATATCTTAGGTGCACTTGAAAATAATGTACGTGTTGCTGTCGTTGTGTAGAATGGTCTATAAATATCAATTATACCCATTTTTTGACAGTGTTTTAGGTTTTCTGTGTTTTAAGATTACTTTTTTACTCATTCTGTCAATTATTGAGACTTTTTTACTCATTCTGTCAATTATTGAAATCTCTAATTATAATTGTGGACTTGTTGATTTATCATTGTAATTCTATTATTTTTTGCTTTGTATGTTTTGAAGTTCTGTTATTAGCTGCATAAACATTTAGAATTATTATGTCTTGAGTAACTGATCCCTTTATCAATATGATATGGTATTATTATCCTTGGATATATTTGTTGCTCTGAAATCTACTTTGTTTGGTATTACCATAACTACCTGTTTGTTTGTTTTTTACAAAACTTTTTATTTTACATTGGAGTATAGCCAGTTAATAATGTTGTGATAGTGTCAGGTGGACAGCAAAGGTACTCAACCATGTGTATACATGTATCCATTCTCCCCTGAACTCCCCTCCCATCCAGGCTAACACGTAACACTGAGCAGAGTTCCCTGTATTATATACAGTAGGATCTTGTTGGTTATCCATTTTAAATATAGCAGTGTGTACATGTTAATCTCAAACTCCCTGACTATCCCTTCCCCCTGTTTTTCCCCTCTGGCAACCCTAAGTTCATTCTCTAAGTCAGCAAGTCTGTTTCTGTTTTGTAAATAATTTCACCTGTATCATTCCTTTTTAGATTCTGCATATAAGGGATATCATATGATATTTCTTCTTCTCTGACTTATTTCACTCAGAGTGACTATCTCTAGATCCATCCATGTTGCTGCAAATGGCATTATCTCATCTTTTTAAATGGTCAATATATACACTGTTCCACTGTGTATATGTACTATATACACAGTACATACACAGCTTGTTGATCCATTCCTCTGTTGACGGACATTGTAGGTTGCTTCCTCATCTTGGCTATTGTAAACAGGGCTACAATGAATATTGGGGTGAATGTTTCCTTTCAAATCATGTTTTTCTCTGGGTATATGCCCAGAAGTAGGATTGCTGGATCATATGGTACCTTTGTTTTTTGTTTTTTAAGGAACCTCCATACTGTTCTCCACAGTGGCTATACCAATTTACATTTCTACCAAGTATGTAGAAGGATTCTCTTCTCTTCACAACCTCTCCAGCATTTATTGTTTGTGGATTTCTTGATGATGGCCATTTTGACTGGTGTGAGGTAGATATCTCACCCTGGGTTTTTTTTTGATGAGTATTAATGGCACCCCACTCCAGTACTCTTGCCTGGAGAATCCCATGGACAGAGGAGACTGGTGGGCTGGGATCTCGAAGAGTTGGGCACGACTGAGCGACTTCACTTTCACTTTTCACTTTCATGCATTGGAGAAGGAAATGGCAACCCACTCCAATGTTCTTACCTGGAGAATCCAGGGATGGGGAGCCTGGTGGGCTGCCATCTATGGGGTCACACAGAGTCGGACACGACTGAAGTGATTTAGCAGCAGCAGCAGCAGCATGTGTAGTGGGTTGAATAGTGTCCCCAACCAAATGCATGTCTACTTGGAATCTCAAAATGTGGATCTTATTTGGAAATAGGGTCTTTGCAGATGCAATTGAGGATCAACATGTGATCATACCGGCTTAGGGTGGGCCAATGAGAATGTCCGTGTGAGATAGAAGAGGAGACACAGAGACAAGGGGAGGCCACGTGAAGATGGAGGCAGATATTGGAGTGATGCTGCCATAAACCAAGGAACGCTGAAGTCACCAGAAACTGGAAGAGACAAAGAATTCTTCACTAGAGCCTCCAGAGGGATCACGGCCCTGCCAGCACCTTGATTTCATACTTCAGCTTCCAGAACTGTGAGAGATACACATTTCTGTGGTTTTCAGTCACTAAGTTTGTGACAATTTGTTACAGCAGCCCCAGGAATCTAATGCAATATGGTATATATTTTTACCATCCCTTGGCTTCAAAACTATCTGTGTCTTTTTATTTAAAGTGGGTTCCTTATTCCTATAGTTGGGCTTTGCTTTATTTACCCAATCTTAAAATATTTTTTTCTGGGGGAGTTTAGACCATATACCTTAATTTGATTTAAAAAATTGGGCCGGGGGCTTGGGTTTAAATCTAACCTTTTTGCTATTTGCTTTCTGTATTCTTTTCCTGACTTTTTTAGAATTAATTGTTTATTTTTATTATTTCATTTTATGTCCTTTGGAGGGTTACAATTGCTTTAAGCAATTGGTTGTGATAGTTCTTTCATCTGAAGTTCATTGAGGTTTTTGGATATGTGAGTACGTAGTTTACCATCAAGTCTGGAAAATTTACAACCATTGTCTCTTCAGCCTTTTTTTTCTTCTTCTTATTTTCTCCTTTGGGGATTACAATTAAGCATGTACTTGGCTTACTGAAGTTGTCCTGCAGCTCACTGATGCTCTGTTTCTTTCTTTCTTTTTTTTCTTTCTGTCTTCCCCCCTCTATTCTGGATAGTTTCTATTACTGTGTCATCAAGTTCACTATTCTTTCCTCTGTGCTGTCTAATCCCCTCTAGCTTAGTTTCCATCTCAGATATGACAACTTTTTTATCTCTAGACATATGATTGGGATCGTTTTTTAAATATCTTTTATGTCTCTTCTAAATATGCTCACTCTTCCCTTCAGCCTCTTGAACATATGGAGTGCAGTTTTAATAACTTTTAATATCCTTGTGTATTAATTCCATCGTCTGTGTCATTTCTGGGTCAGTTTCAATTGGTTGGTTTTCTCCTCACTACATGCCTTATTCTCCTACTATTTTTCAATCCTATTTTTTTATTAGACATAAAGCATTGTGAATTTCACCTTATTGGGTGCTGGATATTTTTTTTCTTTCTATATGGTTCTTCAGCTTTATTCTTGGGTGCAGCTAAATTACTTAGAAACCATTTGATATTTTTGTTTGTTTGTTTTTCAGATCTTGCTTTTAAGTCTTTTTCAACTGAACCAGACCAGAATTTTTTCTACGGTTAATTCTGCCTCACAAATTAGGCAAATCCCTTCCTGGTACTTTTCCCAATGACCCATGAATTCTGAGATTTTTCCAATCCAGCTGTTGAAAACAAGAACCATTTCTAGCCTTGTGTGAGGGCTAGGAATATTAGAATATTTGCTTCTAATCTTTCTCCATGACCTTGGATTGTTTCTTCATATATATGCACAGATGAGAACTTAGCTAGAGACTCAAGGAGGACTTTTTCTGCCGATCTCCAGAGCTCTCATCCCGTTTACAGCCCTCTCTGTCTCAGCTGTTGGCCTTTGAATTCCAGGCTCCTTGCCAACCCACCTCCATCTCCTCAACTCAGGAGATGCTGGGTTCTTCCTGGGCTCCTCCTTCCCACAGTGTGGGCTGGATTCTCTGTAGGCGGTTAGCTGAGGTAATCATAGGACTTACCTCATTTATTTCTGACCTCCCAAGGATCACTGTCCTTTTCTTTCTCATATCTAGTGTCTTGAAACTGTTGTTTCATGTATTTTGTCTGGGTTTTTCTTAGTGGTTTTAGGCCAGAAGGTAGTTGGCAGCAGAATTTATACTTTTGCCTCACTCTTCTTGTTTTTTTTTCAAAAAGATTTATTTATTTATTGGCTGTGCCAGGTCTTGGTTGTGGTATATGGGATCTAGTTCCTTGACCAGGGTTTGAACCTGGGCCTCCTGCACTAGGAGCTCAGAGTCTTAGCCACAAGACCACCAGGGAAGTCCCCCCTTGCCTCACTCTTTATCCGTCCTCTGTTCCCTTGTATGTCCCTTCAAGCCCTGCTATTGCCAGAAATGTCATGTATGTAGAACCTTCCTTTAGATCAGCAGGAGGCAATGTGGCAGCGATGAGGGACATGGTGTTGAAGCCAAACATACTAGCCTCAGATCTCAGCTCTGCCAGTTTCCTGTGTAATGTTAACCAAATTATTTCACTCCTGTGAGTCTCACTTTCTTTATTTGAAAAAGAGGGGGAAAAAATGAGACCTAGTTGCATAAGCATTGTGAGGATTAAGTAAGGTGATGCATAGAAAGTGACTATCACCAGGTAATGGGCTCCATAATTTAACTCAATGACTATATGTCTGAATGAATACAAGTTTTTTTAAACTGCTCCAATTTCTTCATTGTCTGCTCTAGCTCTGTTCCTAGGGACAATCCTACCGTTCCTCTAGAACTCCCAGAAAGGGTGACCAGCTCTAAATTTCTTCTACCAACAGAGGGGAGCAGTCATGTGGAGAACTTCCAATAGCACATACTAGAAATATCACAGACATTTGGCTGCATGAAGCATTATAATGATCTTTTCTTTGCGGCAGATTGACTTTACTAATTAGGTTGGGCTTGCGCCAATGTTAAATACAGTTTGCATGTACAGAACACAAACCAATTGGCAGAACTGGGGGGACTCAGAAACACTTGAGGTATCAGGACAAGCCGGCTATGATTAAAGCTTTGCTTCAGATAATTCTTCCTCTCTTCCCCAGCCTCCGTTTTTCTGAGCTCTTTAAATATTAGAGCTATTAACCCTTTATCATAGCTGCTGCAAACACATCCTTCTCATTTGTTATTCAATCCTGTTTTTAAATTCAAACCTGATGTAAACAGAATTTAACTTTTTTAACCAGTGAAACTATAGATCTTTCTTTTTGCAGTGTCTTCTACCACTTTTAGGCCTTAGAAAATCCCCATCCAGAGTCAGATAAACATTCATCTTTATTTTCTTACAGTTTTAAACATTTCTTATTCTATCTAGAATTTATTTTGATTGGATGTGTGGTGTAAGGTGCAAAGGCGTTGTATTTGAGATAATTAATGCTAGCTGCTACAACTGTTAAACACTGAAATCTCAAAGCCTTAACACAACAAAGCCTTAATTCTCACTGTCAAGCCCAGTAATGGTCAGGTAGCACTCCCGAGCGTGTGCCTCCAAGTGGTGACTCAGGAACCCAGGCTGCTTCAGCCTGCAATTCTACCATCTCAGTCTTTTGCTTCTAGTTCTCAGACCCCATAGAATTTCAGGTAAGAACTAATGGCTGTTGCTTGAAGACCGAATTCATTTTTCAAATAGCCAACCAATTACCTGGTGACATTTACTGGTCATGTATGAACTTGTTATGTGTGCTCTGCAGTCTAAACTACTTATTTTGTTCTATTGGGCACTATACTAGATTTTTTTCCAAACTACCTTATGTTTTAGCATCCTCTCAAGTGAGTTCCTCCCTCGTTGTTTTCCATTTTCAGTTTTCTTGGCTGTTACCTGATAGATGACATTACATGTTACATATCATCTCTTGGCTCTGTGAACATATCAGGTGTATTAGGACATCAGAGACTGCACCTACCCACTGAGGCTCAATGAACAGCTCGGGTGGAGGATGTCTGCTATATTCTAAACATTTGTGTCTCTCCTAGACCCTTATGTTGATGGTGTTTGGAGATGGGGCTTTGTCATGAGAGAGGAACCCATGATGCATTAGCATCCGTGTAAGAGGAGGAAGGGAGTTAGCCCTCTCTCTCTTTGCCATATAAGGATACAGAGAGAAAGTGCCTGTGCCTACAAACCAGGAATTGGGCCCTCGCCAGACACTGGATCTGCCAGTTCCTTGAGCTTGGATTTCCCAGCCTCAAAACTGTGAGAAATAAATGCTTATTTTTTAGCCACCCAATCGCTCATGTTTCTGTTACAGCAGCCCAAACTGACTAATACAATGTCCAAATCCTTGTCTCCATCTTTAAACCCTTTTCCAAACTCCAGACCTACCTTTCTATGTTCCTGATATATAGTTGGAAATACCTGGAAATTTGGTTAGCTCCTCAGGGAAGAGCTAAGTCGTGCTGAAGCCGATGGCTGATTTTTATTAGTCAGAGGTAGAGGAAAGTTGGAAAAAGGAAAAGAATTGATGCTTCANTACATTTCTATGTTCCTGATATATAGTTGGAAATACCTGGAAATTTGGTTAGCTCCTCAGGGAAGAGCTAGGTCATGCTAAAGCCGATGGCTGATTTTTATTAGTCAGAGGTAGAGGAAAGTTGGAAAAAGGAAAAGAGTTGATGCTTCAAAATATTCCCTCATCTTCACACGAAACCTGGAGGAATAATCCAAGGGTCTCTTTACTTGGGAGGGCCTGCTTCTCCTTGGGAAACCTTGAGAAAACCATTTCGTGAGTCTATACTCTCCTCAGTGTGGCTGGGGTTGAGAGTCAGGAGGAGAGGAAGTTCAGCAAGGGCTCAAGGAATGGTGTGGATGTTGGCCCCAGTTGCCAGCAAGAGGGCCTTCAGGATGAGTGGGATGCTTTTCTACTATCTGCAGTGAAGAATGGATGTCACTAAAACCATAATAACAACAATTGCTCTCAAGACTTCCCTGGTGGTCCAGTGGTTAAGAATGTGCCTTGCAATGCAAGGGATGTAGGTTTGATCTCTGGTCGGGGAACTAAGATCCCACATGCCGCAAAGTGAGCTTGTGTGCTGCAAAGAGAGTCTGTGTGCCTCAAAGTAAGATCCTGCATGATTCAGGAAGATCCTATGTGCTGCAACTAAGACCTGATGCAGCCAAATAAAAAATAATAGTGATTGCTCTCAGTTTTTGAGCACCTGCTATGAACTGGGTATTTTGAGCAAACTCCGGGAGATAGTGGAGGACAGAGGAGCCTGGCAGGCTATAGTCCATGGGGTTGCAAAGGCCTGGACATGACATAACAACTGAACAAAAACAATGGATTTTTGAACATTAACTCATTTGACTTTCACAACTCCCTGACAAGCTAACCAGTGTGACCGTGGTAACGAGATGAGGAAAGTCAGGTTCAAAAATTTAAGTAGCTTACCCAAGGCCACAAAGATAATAACAAGCCAAGTTGGGAGTTATCCTAAGTCAGTTGTTTCAGAAGGCCGTGCTCCATCTACTCAACTGTGCTGTGTCTGCCATCTTTCAAAACAGTAGGGAGGCCTGGAATATTTAAAAACTGGTAAGCAGAATTGAAAATTGTCTTGAAAACTTGGTATTGTTGTGTGAGATGGGGGATGTTCTATCTTACTAGTGTGGTGGAGGGAGAATTTAATTCTTCATGCTGAAAAATAGTGATGTGTTTGGTGAAGAGGGAGCCAATTGGCTAGAATAACAAAAATGGTGTTTCTGGACGTTAGACAATTGCTTATATTTGCCTTTTGTGTTGATGGATAGACCAGCTATTAAGAAAGAGGGCCAGTACCTCTAATATAAAATAGAGAGGAACTGGTTAATAAGTCTTAGTGAGCCTTGAGTTGAACTTGGGCTAGGAGAGAGTTGGATTATGGATGATGGTAGACACCAGCCAGGCTTCTATGTGACTGAAGGCCACAGAAGAAGTGAAAATGTCTAATTCGTGTTGAAGGAAATCTTCTTCTGTGTTCTGAGGAGACCCCTCTCCTATGGCAATCAACCTTTAGAGCATTAGGGCTTTAAATACAGGAAAGCAGTTGTCCTAATTGGCCTGTGATGACCCCGACACAGGATAACCACACTCTTTTAGCCTGAAGGTTCTGAGACTGTGATGGGTTATTCCAACCAGTTTGGGTCAGTAAGCAGAGAAAACCCTTATTCACAGAGCAAACTGCAAGAGAAATGCTTGCGAGAGAGAGTAGAGTGGGTTTAGCTATGGCCATGCTCCCTCTAAGGCCCTGTGACAACCTAAGTCACCCACGTAGTGTTTCTAAGAGTGTCTCGGACAAATGAAAAACTCTAGCATGCTGGGATTTGCTGCAGTGTTTAGGGCACAAGAAACAATTATGCATTTTGCCTGGTGTGCCTCTTCCCTTAATGACTACATCCATGTGTATTTTAGAACTTCAGTCTTCTGTTTCTTATTCATTTACACTTTACACTTCAAAAGACTGTTTTGTAAGAGCTACTCAATGCACGAGAAGTCTCATGAGTTTTTCCTTCTAAATGAGCCAGCAACTTTCCAAGAATCAGGAAGCAGCAAGTTGCCAAGAATAAATAAATGATCTCCAGAAGGTTCAAGTTTGGTTTAAAACTCTGTAAGGTTTTAAGTAGGTTCTATATCTGGCTTAACTCCATGTCCTCATTCTAAGACATAAACCACAGGAAGGAAGGCTATTCCTGGCATGCAACTTTTCCCCAAGCATTAAATTTAATGATCATTCCCAATAATGATTAATTAGAAAATTCTAGCAAAACAGTCATAAGGCAATGATGTAAGGAGGAATAGGGGTATGGTGGAATAGCTCTTGTTTGGAAGTTATGTAGCCACAGGCTTGGTTCTGCCACAAAATTTGTTAGACAAAGTAAATCTTATCTATCTGTGCCTCAGTTGCCTCATTTATTGAAATGAAGAAGCAACAGTACTGGTCTTTAAGATCCTATGATGAAAATTCATAATGATCCTTTGTCCAGTCCATGGAAGCAAGTAGTTTGGGGTTTCAGTAGGCTGATAAAGATTGGAATTAGGTGATTGTGTCCATGTCCAAGTGTGAAGGTTTAAAAATAGTGAAAGTGATAGACCTTTCAAAAGAAAATGTGTATAGGAAGAGAACAAGCAACGGGGGATGTCTTAGTCAGTCAGGCTGCTACAGCAAGATACCAGGGGCTGGATAGCTTTAACAACAAACATTTCTCTCTCACAGTTCTGGAGGCTGGCAGCCCAAGATCCAGAGGCCAGCATGGTCGGGTGCTAGTGAGAGCAGGCCCTGCTTGTTGATTCATAGAGAGTTATGTTCTTGCTGTATCCTCACATGGTTAAGAGTGAGCTTAGATCTCTTCCTTCACTGAAGGGCAACAATGCTGTCATGTAAAACAGAGGTGTGTGTGCTTAGTCGCTTCGGTGGTGTCTGACTCTTTGTGACCCTAACCATAACCTGCCAAGCTCCTCTGTCCATGGGATTTCCCAGGCAAGAATACTGGAGTGGGTTGCCGTTTGCTTCTCCAGGGGATNTGTCATGTAAAACAGAGGTGTGTGTGCTTAGTCGCTTCGGTGGTGTCTGACTCTTTGTGACCCTAACCATAACCTGCCAAGCTCCTCTGTCCATGGGATTTCCCAGGCAAGAATACTGGAGTGGGTTGCCGTTTGCTTCTCCAGGGGATCTTCCCAATGCAGGGATCAAACTCTCATCTCTTATGTCTCCTGCATTGGCAGCGGGGTTCTTTACCACTAGTGCCTCCCACCCCTATCACCTCGTTCAAATTCAGTTACCTCCCAAAGGGTCTATCTCCAAACACTGTTGGGGGTTAGGGGCTTAACATATGAATTTGCTGGGGAAGGGGAGCACACAAATATGCGGTCCATAGCCAGGGATATAACAGATGTTGGTATCTCCCCCAGATCCCTTGTACCAGGATGGTGCACCAACTTCTAGCTGCTGTGGGTGTTGACTGCTAACAGTTCATATCTGCACGCTTGCCTGGAGGTGTACCCTTGGCTGCTAGAAAGCTGGAGAAATGGGAGGTTACAAGTCTCACTCTCTTAGGAAGCATCTTGGCCAATGACTGACCATTCCTGGGACAGTCTAGAAGCCCAGCTCCCTTGCCTCTGAGCACGTGATGACCCAGGACTCTCCAGGGATCAGCTGTAGTTAGATTTCTTTCCCCTGACATCTTTATGAAGCTTCTTCTCCTGCTTCTCTCATTCATCTACAGGTTTCTCCTGAGAGTACTCCCTCAGTGCATCACTTGCCCAAGAATCCATCTCTCAGGCACTGCTTCTAGGGGCCTGACGGACAATGCAGGGAAGAAGGAAAATGAGCTGTGTAACTCATGAGTGTTCTAAGAATCATGCTGGGCTTGCAAGTCCTGGGCCTGGCCTGGACCAGGTTGTGGTGGAGAGATCAGGGGTGCAGGGCACTAGAGAGCCCTGGAAAACAGAGCTCTGAGGTCGGGGTAGGGGTTTTACGCAGCCAGCCAGCAGCCATTTGCAGAGAATTATTACTGTGATGACTCTGGGCTTGCCAGCAGCTTCACTCAGGTCAATTCAGTTCATGCTGTAACTTGACCAAACCAGGCCTTGCATGTGCTGAGGGTTCAGCAGTAGGCTGAGAAAGGGAGGGGGTGGGCATCATAGCAGGGGATGGTCAGCATCTGTTCTGCCCAGCAGACATGTGAATTCAGGACTAGGAGATTTGACAAGGAGAAAAGATAACACTTGGCTGAAGATCAGAGAAGACTTTCTGATGGAGATGGCATTTATTCCAGACCCTGAAGGATGCATCTGATTTAAAATGTGGACATGTAGGGCAGAGCTTTCTAGGTGGAAAAAGAGTCTTATCTAAGTGAACAGGCTCCTTTTCTCCGTGAAACTATACCAAAGTAAAATTTCAACCTTGGGCATGATTCACAGGTCTGAGACTCCATATGGAGAATTGAAACTAAGGTCCCTTGAGACTGAGAGCCCCGGGATCTGTTATCTTCTTGGAGAAAGCTATATGTCCCTTGTGAGCGCACTCAAACACTTCCCAGGATGCACTCCCTTTCCTATGGGTCCATGCGATGGTGTATATCATGGTAAGGGACTTATTTGGGGAAGGCCACAGACTTCAGCTCCCTAGGGGAAGCCAGGGCGATTCTAAGTGAAGGGGAGAGATTGTGAAAGCTCACTAAAGATAAGGACCCAGACTGAGTGAGGGCAGGAGAGAATACTACATGCCCGAAGCAGGGAACTCTCAGGGGGAATGAGAAAGCTAAGACGAGACAGCAGCTGGTGGTAGGCATCAGCAGATGGTCTGCCTCGCTGCCGGAGATGGAACAGCAATCGCAGACAAAGACGCCGTCCCGGAGAGAGGAGGACCACCGCACTGGCCCTTCTGCAGGAGTCCTTGGCCAAGCTGGGGAGAGAAGCCTCTCACCTTCTGCCAGAAAGTGGAATAAAGAAAGGATAAAGGCACTGTCTAGCTTTCATCTCTAGGAGGGTCAGGAAGCAAAGAGGAGGATGGAGACTGCTGAGAACTGGAAATGCTTTATGTCAAGGTCAAGAAAGGAGCCTGGTGCACTACAACCCTTCAGGATTGTCTTCCCAGAGAGGTGGGAGTGGAAATGAATGAACAGGGACCAGTCTGAGCCACCAAACAGAGGGGACTTGGGGGAGATTATGTCAAAAGGGCTGAACAGTCATGGAGCCTTATGTCAGCATTTTTATCAAAGTATGAAATCACATCCTTGGGACTTGAGATACTATTCTGACTTTATGATATTACAGAATTTTCACATAGCAAATCCTTTTCTTTGTGATTTCTCTTACAATTCAAACATTTAGAAAATTACCCCATTCATGAGGTTTGACTTCATAGTCTCCAAGTTTTACACAGTTTGAAAATTTGATTCTTTAAAATCCCTGGAATTAATTTTAGTGCATAGAGTGAAGTGTGAGGACCTCATCTAAAAAATAATCTGTAACTCTTTCACTGATGAAAAAAGAAAATTGGTGTCTTGTTATTATAGCAGTAATTAGGAAAATAGAGAAGGATTGAAAGAATTTTTAAAAAATCATATTTTACTACATAGAAGTACTCANTCTGTGAAGTGTGAGGACCTCATCTAAAAAATAATCTGTAACTCTTTCACTGATGAAAAAAGAAAATTGGTGTCTTGTTATTATAGCAGTAATTAGGAAAATAGAGAAGGATTGAAAGAATTTTTAAAAAATCATATTTTACTACATAGAAGTACTCATTTCTGGTACATTTCCTTTAATTTTTTGTTGTCTGTAGTTTTACTGATTGTAATCATATGATACATGCAAAATTATATAGGCTGATTTTTAAAACTGTAACTATTTTGATAAAATAAATGTAATGTATGCTTGCTCATTAGAGAAATTCTGGAAAACACATAAGTGTATGAAGCAGAAAATGAAATTCAGTTTTGTACATTTCCTTACAGTATAATTTTTATAACATACTTTCATGTTTTTTAAATCATTGAGGCCATACAATCCATACTGAACTTTAAGCATTGTGAGCACATATTTGCGGGCTCTAGAGAGAAGATACTATGAAGAAGGGGATGAAAACATATCTACCTACATATCTAATCTATGTCTTATCTGTATTTGTGTGTGGAACCTGTGACCCATTAGTCTTTCACCAGAAATATGTCAATACTCAGGTTGCTCAATGTAAATTTTTTCAACTGCATTAGTAATATTTTATTTCTTGAGGCAGATAGTTTTTATTGTATTTTTTTTTAATTAAAATTCAGGAGACATCAAGATGTATTTAGTTCATTTGTAACATTTTATTTGGCAATGATTTCAAATTTATAAAAATAGAAAAAGAAGCATTCATATACCCTGATTTACTTCTTATTAACATTTTAAACCTATTTACTTTATCATATGCACTCTCTCCCCACAATTTTTTCCTGTACCATCTGATGGTAAGCTATATACCTCATAGTCCTTTAACCCTAAATACTTTGGTGTTTCCTACACAATAAACTGTGGAAAATTCTGAAAGAGATGGGAATACCAGACCACCTGATCTGCCTCTTGAGGAACCTATATGCAGGTCAGGAAGCAACAGTCAGAATGGGACATGGAACAACAGACTGGTTCCAAATAGGAAAAGGA
>SJYV01002448.1:448665-467718 GCA_006410875.1 Neotragus pygmaeus | reverse complement strand
TGCCGAAGAATTGATGCTTTTGAACTGTGGTGTTGGAGAAGACTCTTGAGAGTCCCTTGGACTGCAAGGAGATCCAACCAGTCCATTCTGAAGGAGATCAGCCCTGGGATTTCTTTGGAAGAAATGATGCTAAAGCTGAAACTCCAGTACTTTGGCCACCTCATGCAAAGAGTTGACTCATCAGAAAAGACTCTGATGCTGAGAGGGATTGAGGGCAGGAGGAGAAGGGGACGACAGAGGATGAGGTGGCTGGATGGCATCACCAACTCGATGGGTGTGAGTTTGAGTGAACTTGGGAGTTGGTGATGGACAGGGAGGCCCGGCGTGCTGCAATTCACAGGGTTGCGAAGAGTCGGACACGACTAAACAACTGAACTGAACTGAACTGAAGCAATAATTTAGTGAGGTGTTACTTTATACATAGTAAAATGCACAAGGATTAAAAATAGACCTTGATGACTTTGTGTGTGTGTGTGTGTGACCTTTTGCATATGTGGCCACTTCCCAGATCAAGGCATAGAATTCTTTTTTACCCCCAGAAAATTCACTTATGCTCCTACCCAGTCAATTCCTACTCCCTGATAATAACCACACCAATTCTTCCACCATATTTTAACTTTGCCTCTTCTTGAACTTCATATGAATGGAATCATACCCATGCAGCCTGGCTTCTTTTGTTCAATATGTTTTTGAGATTAATCCATGTTGTCGCATGATCAGTGGTTCTTTTTTTTTTTCTTTGTTGAGTAGTAATTCATAGTATCTGTGTAACTGGGTTTGTTTTTTCTTGTGTAAATGGATTCTTGTGTTATTTCCAATGTTTGGTTATTATGAATAAAACAGGAATGAACTTTTTTGCTTATATGTGTTGTACAAGTCTTTTCGTGTGAAAAGATGCTGGCTTCCTCCAGGGTCTATACCTAAGTGTAGAACACTAACAGAATCTGCCAAGTGATGTATGATAAGTTTAAAGATAACTTGTAGAAATGTGAAATAAAACTAGCAGAAGTTCCAGACTTCCTGGTGGCCCAGTGGTTAAGAATCCGCCTGCCAATGCAGGGAACATGATCCCTGGTGCAGGAAGATGCCACATGCTGCAGAGCAACTCAGCCTGCAACTCCTGGAGCCCGCACACCTAGAGCCCATGCTCCACAAGGGAGGCCACTGCAATGAGAAGCCTCTGCACTGCAACAAGGGAGTCCAGCTCACCACAACTAGAGGAAGCTCTCGTGGCAAGGAAGACTCAGAGCAGCCAAAAATAAACAAAAAAAAATTTTTTTAAGTAGAAATTCCTTAAGGTTTGCTTGAAAATTTATAATATATTTAAATATAGTACAATAGCAGGAATCATCCAACACTTAAAATGCTTTATAGAGACAGAGTGACTTTATTCTTAAAAGCCACAAATGTACTCTTAAGATACACATTTTCAGTATCTGGACCTTGAAGCAAATTGACTTTAGGCAAATTGGTCTCAGGCAAATTGGCCCAGAGGCCCAGTGAAGATTCTTATCAAGACAAGTCTCCCCCATTCTGTACAGGTGTAACTGAACTTATAAACAATGCAGAATTGACATTCATCCCTGGGAGATTTCATTCCAGTGGGAAGGACATATATATTTATGAGCAGGGATATATGGGATCAGGATGTTGGAACAAGTAGACACTTGGTAGAAGGAGGGAAAGGAATTTCTTGCCCTGTTCACAGAGCTCTGGGGGACTTATAATGGGCCACAAGCTGGCAGGGTGCCCAGAGAGCTAAAACGTGGCTGAGCCAGGCCAGGGGCCTGAGCTGGGAAGGTCTTGATGGAGCTCAAGTGCAGCAGTGGGGTTTGCTTGGCAATGTCGGGACTCATTTGCAGGGAGGAACTGGGGTGTCATTAAGTTAATGAGGAGAATAAGGTAGAGGCTGACCCTGGGCATAGTGGCATAGAGAAGTAGGTAACCAACAGAGCCCCCAGCATGAGCAGGGTGTGCAAGTTAGAATTTGTCCAAGAAGGTAAAAAAACTGAGCTTAAATCAGCCCTCAGCAGATTTTGCCCTGGTTGCTGCTATTTCAACCTTCATTTCCAAAATGTGTCAGTGGATATGACTGCAAATTTTAAAAATTTATAGTCTTTCATGTGTGTTCACTATCTCTTTTGCCTTAGTGTCTTCTACGCTTTTGATAAAATTGGCTTCTATGTCATCTTCCAAGTTATTAATAAAAAATATTAACCTGGACAGAGCCAGAACAAAGCCCATTGGAATGCCGCCAGAGACCCCCCTCCCTCCAATCCAGGGTGACATGAATTCATTCATCAACACACTTGGAGAACAATTGTTCAACCGACTATAAATCTACCTCTCAGTCCCTGCTGACAAGTCTCCACTTTTGCACAAGAGAATCAGGAGGGATTCGCTAAAAGTCCTCACAGAAATAAGACACTGAGCCTATTACACCCTCCCGACCCACTAATCTAATAATACATATGAAGAAAGAAATGAGGTTAGACTTGTTCTTAGTGACTCTGCACCAGTTCCTGGCAAACCACTTTCTTTTGAAAGTACTCTGGAAACTACCTGTTTAATAATCCCATCAAGATTTTTGTTGGTGCTGGTGGCACTCATCAACCAGGTTGTAAATTTCATCTATCACCCCCTTTAAAAATCAGGACATTTTCATTCTTTTGGCTATGCTCTCAATTTTTCTAGGACATCGCAAAGATTTTACAGGTGACTATTGTGGCCATCTGGGAGCTCATTTGTCTGGACAGTTGACTTAAACTCACTTAAGCAAGCTGGGTAGTGTATTTGGCCTAAGTGAACTTTCGGGGTATAAAGGGAAAGCAACTTTATGTTGTCTCCATCTGTCCCTTAAAATTAATCCAGTGGGGGATATCCCTCTGCTGTTCGTGGTTGAAAATTCATCAGTTGCATGACTTTTCTGATTACTCATGATAATGAAAGCTCAATAATCACTCTAAGTCACAAAGTACAGTCTCCATTTTGATGCAGAAATATAATCCTATGTAAGGAGCAGAACTGTGAGCTTTGTTTCAAATTGAATCTTCCTCATAAGCCTGGGCCTGCTGCAGGCAGAAAGGTTACAGCTGGTCACACTATGTGTTAAGCATCTTCTTTTTTAAAAAATGATTAAAAAAAAATTTGGCTGTGTTGGGTCATCATTGCTTTGTGGGCTTACTCTAGTTGCAGCAAGATGGGCCTACTCTCCGTTGCAATGCACAGGCTCCTCATTGTGGTGGCTTTTCTTGTTGTGAAGCACAGGCTCTAGGAATGCAGGGTTCAGTAATTGTGTCTCAGGGGCTCTAGAGCGAGGACTCAGTAGCTGTGGTGCATAGGCTTAGTCGTTCTGAGAATCTTCCCAGACCAGGGATAGAACCTGTGTCCCCTGCATTGGCAGACTCCTATCCACTGTACCACCAGGGAAGTCCCAGGCATCCACTTTTTTCTACCCTTTCCTCCTACCTGAGTGTGCAAGCCTGGAATTCTGACTCCTCTGGGGTGGTGTGATGCTGAGAAGTCTTGAGAGCAGGGAAGCTATTCTCTGGTACTTTTGTAAACTAGCTTTTCACTCCCTGTGCCTGGCAACTGTTTCAAGCCTTCTCATTCTTTGTATTTCTCAGTCAGGAATCAGATCCCCCATTTCCTGTGTCCCATCCTCAGCCTCTGCTCTCTAACTCCTTTCCTTTGAAGCCTTCCTCTCTTGCTCGATGAAGGGAAAGTACCCATAGCCACAAACCATTCTCTCCAAAGATCTCTTCCTCCCAAATCCTCTCCCATCTCCACCCCCCTGACCCTCAGTGCTCTCGGTGTGGTTTTAAAGGGTTCAGGAGAAACTCAACCAGTTCAAAGGCACTTATGCAATATTTGAACAGTGGCCTCCCATGGAATGTAACTTTTCTCTTCATGTTGCAGCCAAAGGGGAGGTGGAGTCCAATTTGTATTTTTGGTTAGAGTGGTTTCCTGCTATCTGTGCTCCCATCTTGGCCTTCAGTTTCCTCCAGTCTGGTTTGATGGCATTTCATCTTGATAGGGAGATGGATGAAAATACAAGTTAAGAACCTGTATATTCTTCCTGAAACCTTCCCTGTTACCTGCCATCTTCCTCAAGCACAGAGATTTTCTTTCTTTTTAAAACGTTTGCTTTTAAAAACCACAACTATCAAGTCATTCGATTAATTTATAATGAATAATAGAACAGTATATAGATCCAAATACATTCTTTTACTACTTCCTATTGGTCCAATTAAAACAGAAGAGAGGGTTGGGGAGACCAGGGGAAAGAATTCACTTACTATGTGCTCATCGCTTTATATTCACCTTATTAAATAATCAAAATAGCCATGGGAGGTAAATATTATCATCCCCATTATATAAATAAAGAAACTCAAGCATAGAAAAATGAAGTAACTTGTCTAAACTCTATAATTACCTGGGTATATTTGTTTCCTATTTTATCTCTGAATTCCAAGTTACCGTCATAAGATAAACTACTGTGCTTGGTAAAACAACAAGCAGATCCAATTATTTTTTACCAAAAAACAACAACAAAAGCTGTCTCTCTGGTGAGAGATATGAAGAAGAAAATAATAATCACCAGCTATGAATGTCTAAAGAGTTGATATATTTCTTTTTTAATATTTTACTTAGGAATATGCATGTAATCATTTTATAAAATTAAAATAATATGTTATACACAACTCTGAATCTTAATTCTTAAACTCATTACACTATGAACATTTTTCATTGCCAATACAATTATTTGAAAATCATTTTTAATGTATGTACACCAGTATTTAATCTTCTCTTATTGTCAAACACTGAGATTGTTTCCATTTTTTTACCACTTTGGATAATACTATAATGCACACCATTGTGCATAAATCTGTGTTTGAATTTCTGACAATTAGTAGAAGAGGAGTTGCTGGGTCAAAGCGTATAGAGTTCTTAAAGGCTTCTGATACAACTTGCAATATTGCTTTCTAGAAAGGTTTGTAACAGATGGGTTTATCTTAATGGACAGTGTCACCATCAAACTCCATTAGTCTAAAAGACCCATTTCCACACTAGGGCCAGTCAACAAAACAAGGACATTTGTGTGGGCTGGCTAGATCATTCCCTTCTCTGGACAATATCAGGCACACAGAACAAAAATGTTTTTGGCCACAGTAATCACTGTCTACAAATCAGGAATCCATTTGGAGGGAGTGGGAGCAGGGAGTACATTTGCATATCTGCATATTTGTAGTCACGGCTCTCCTTGGAAGGCTGTACATTCCTCTGATCCAGCCTGCATTAGGTTCATTGCTCTTATAGCACAGCCCTGCCTTAGCTGGGTGGACCAGAAAGCCACAGGCAGGACAGTTCTGTTTGCTTTCAGTCACATTCTGGTCACACCTTTCTGCACATAATTCCAGGGCTCCTCTATGGAACCAGAGCCCTGCCCAAGAATCCCCAGCAACACATCTTGATAGACACATCTTAAGGTGGGTTTGTTTTGCATCGATCATAGGTTTAATTGTCCAGTTTTCCTTTCAAGTGATGACTTTCATCTATAACTTATTCTAAATCCTGCCTGTTCCCTACCCCAGGACCACACTAAAAACAACATGCAGCAATATTAAAGATACATTTAAATGACACTATTTTAATAACTTTTCCCTCTAATTTCAAAAGTAGCACGTTTAAGCAGAAAATGTAGAAAATCCAGGAAACTAAGATGGAACAGATGCAGAGTGACCAGCGTGGACTGTGTTCTGCCCAGCAGATGGGGTGCACACAGGTTTCAGCAGACATCTGGGAGGGGTCAGCAGGGGTGACACTCAGCTCAGCAGATGTCAGTGGACATACGACAAAGACTGAGAATGGCTAAGAATTCTCCCACTTAATGCTGTATAAGCCCAGGAACTTACTACCACTGCCAGGAAAAAGGGGAGAGAGAAACGTCTGAAATGATGGGGGAGAAAATAGTAAGAGCAGGAGAATGGTGCCAAACACAGAAATGAAGTTTGTTTGTAATAAAACAAAAAAGCCCAGACTCTGACTTGTACTCTCTTTCTCACTCCCTGGGGCTTCTGGTCTCTGACTTCAGCTGTACCAACCCCCAGCCTCTGTTGGTCCCCCAGCTGGGTTCTGTCCCGGTACCTGAGAGGGTTGGAGGGAAAGATGTAGCATGTTTTGGGCTCCCCATGGGAGTTAGCCTTGCAAGTCACCATGGAAACTGGAGATACTGTGATTGTTCATGCTGCGCTTAGAGGGAATGTGTTCCAGTGAAGGCTAGAAAAGCCGCTCTTAGAAAGGCTGTCAATGGTCCTCCGCCTCTGAGGATGTCTTTCCCTAATTCTCCTTCATTGGAAGTGGGGGAGCTAAATCTCTGAAAGCAGCAGGTGAATATAAAAAAAGACAACAAGATAAAATAAACAGCTCTCAGCAGGGCCATGAACACACCAGGAGGAAAGGAATTTGGTTTCCCTGGGCCATGATATTGGTCCTGCCTCTCTGTCCCACAAGGGCTCTCTGAGCCAACCGGCACAGTTGCCTTTCTCTTGGGGGGGGCCCTTATTTTTGCACTGCACCCTTGGCAACATTTCCGGGGATCCCCAGGGTAGGGCAACATCCCGTCAAGATTACACAGCATCAGAGAGAATCCCAGAGGCCGGCTCTGGAGTCCCTGGAGACCTCAGAACAGGCCACGTGTGCCAGGACTGCCACTGCAGTGATGTCTGTAGTCACAAATTGGAAACATCCAAAATGCTGATCCATAGGAAAACACTTAGACAAATTAAGGTACACTCATACAAGGAACTCTATGCCATCATCAAACTGGAGTGGGTAGCCTTTCCCTTCTCCAGAGGATCTTCTCAACCCAAGGATCAAACCTAGGTCTCCTGCATTGCAGGTGGATTCTTTACCAGCTGAGCCACAAGGGAAACCCAAGAATGCTGGAGTGGGTAGCCTATCCCTTCTCCAGCAGATCTTCCTGACCCAGGAATAGAACCAGGGTCTCTTGCATTGCAGGTGGATTCTTTAACAACTGAGCTATCAGGGAAGCCTTAGAAAATATACAGACTTGTGTAAATTAAAAGGGAACATGAATATGTTTACATGTTCAGTGTAAAAAGGATAAAGACAGTATGTACAGTCAGTCAGTTCAGTCATGTCCAACTCTTTGCAACCCCATGGACTGCAACACGCCAGGCTTCCCTGTCCATCACCAACTCCTGGAGCTTACTCAAACTCATGTCCATAGAGTCAGTGATGCCATCCAAGCATCTCATCCTCTGTCATCCCCTTCTCCTCCTGCCTTCAATCTTTCCCAGCATCAGGGTCTTTTCCAATGAGTCAGTTCTTCACATCAGGTGGCCAAAGAATTGGAGTTTCAGTTTAATCATCAATCCTTCCAATTAATATTCAGGAATGATTTCCTTTAGGATGGACTGGTTGGATCTCCTTGCAGTCCAACACCACAGTTCAAAAGCACCAATTCTTTGGCTCTCAGCTTTCTTCACAGTCCAACTCTCACATCCATACATGACTACTGGAAAAACCATAGCCTTGTCTAGACAGACCTTTGTTGGCAAAGTAATGTCTCTGCTTTTTAGTATGCTGTCTAGGTTGGTCATAGCTTTTCTTCCAAGGAGCAAGCATCTTTTAATTTCATGCCTGCAGTCACCATCTGCAGTCATTTTGGAGCCCAACAAAGTAAAGTCTCTCACTGTTTCCATTGTTTCCCAATCTATTTACCATGAAATGACGGCATGATCTTCGTTTTCTGAATGTTGAGTTTTAAGCCAACTTTTTCACTCTCCACTTTCACTATCATCAAGAGACTGTTTCATTCTTCTTTGCTTTCTGCCATAAGCGTGGTGTCATCTGTATACCTGAGGTTATTGATACTTCTGGCAATCTTGATTACAGCTTGTGCTTCATCCAGCCCAGCATTTCTCATGATGTACTCTGCATACAAGTTAAATAATGACATACTCCTTTCCTGATTTGGAACCAGTCTGTTGTTCCATGTCCAGTTCTAACCGTTGCTTCCTGACCTGCATACAGATTTCTCAGGAGGCAGGTCAGGCGGTCTGGTATTCCCATCTCTTTAAGAATTTTCCACAGTTGTTGTGATCCACACAGTCAAAGGCTTNTCATCAAGAGGCTTTTTAGTTCCTCTTCACTTTCTGCCATAAGGGTGGTGTCATCTACATATCTCAGGTTGCTGGTATTTCTCCCAGTAATCTTGATTCCAGCTTGTGTTTCTTGCAGCCCAGCATTTCTCATGATGTACTCTGCATATAAGTGAAATAAGCAGGGTGACAATATACAGCCTTGACACACTCCTTTTCCTCTTTGGAACCAGTCTGTTCTTCCATGTCCAGTTCTACCTGTTGCTTCCTGACCTGCTTATAGGTTTCTCAAGAGGCAGGTCAAGTGGTCTGATATTCACATATCTTTTAGAATTTTCCACAGTCTATTGTGATCCAGACAGTCAAAGGCATTGGCATAGTCACTAAAGCAGAAATAGTTGTTTTTCTGGAACTCTCTTGCTTTTTTGATGATCCAGTTGGTGTTGGCAATTTGATCTCTGGTTCCTCTGCCTTTTCTAAAACGAGCTTGAACATCTGGAAGTACATGGTTCATGTATTGCTGAAGCCTGGCTTGGAGAATTTTGAACATTACTAGCATGTGCTGCTGCTGCTGCTGCTAAGTCTCTTCAGTCGTGTCCGACTCTGTGCGACCCATAGATGGCAGCCCATCAAGCTTCCCCGTTACTCGGATTCTCCAGGCAAGAACACTGGAGTGGGTTGCTATTTCCTTCTCCAATGCATGAAAGCGAAAAGTGAAAGTGAAGTCACTCAGTCATGTCCAACTCTTCACGATCACATGGACTGCAGCCTACCAGGCTCGTCCATCCATGGGGTTTTCCAGGCAAGAGTACTGGAGTGGGGTGCCATTACCTTCTCTGTAGTAGCATGTGAGATGAGTGCAATTGCGTGGTAGTTTGAGCATTCTCTGGCATTGCCTTTCTTTGTGATTGGAATGAACACTGACCTTTTCCAGTCCTGTGGTCACTGCCGAGTTTTCCAATTTGCTGGCATATTGAGTGCAGCTNTGGCAGATGAGAAGGATAACAGAAAGTCCTTCTGGTTCTAATGAGCCTTATGGGAACCTCTTCAACTGCATTCATGATATAAGCAAATATTTTCCGTGCAAGATACTGGGGATGCAACAGTGAACAAGTCACTGACTCATGAAGCTCACATGTTAGCAAGTGAACCAAAAATCCCAATAATCACACAAGTTGCTAATCATGAACTGCACTGTGGGCAGTGAAGGAAGAGGGGGCTCTTCGAAGAGGGGACAGAATCCTAGGCTGCGCAATAGATGGGAGAGTCAACTGAAGAAAGGGAGTTTGATTACTAGTGTTGGATGGGTAAGGTAAAGAGAGCGGGTCACTCCAGGTGGATGGACCAGTATATGCTGCGATGCTTAGCACATTGGTAGAACTGGAAGAGGACCAAAAGTGATCATGAATGAGCGGGAGCAGCAGAGGACTGTGCAGGGAAGGGCAGAGGCCAGGGGCCATGCAGAGGAGTTTGCTTTATTTCTTAATAGCATCAAAAAACCAATGAAGAGTTTTAATTGGGAGAGTGGGCAGTGGCAACATGGCCAGATTTGTATTTGAAAAGGTTCATCTCCCTCCTGGGAGTGTAGCAAGAAAGCATCCAGAAAGATCCATAGAGGCCATAGAAAGATCCATAGAGGACTTGGTGGCATTCAGGTGGGAGATGATGGCAATTTGGACTAGGATACTGGTGGAAGAACTGGTGAGAAATAGACAAATAGAGTGCGTATTTGATAATGAGGTGTCTGAACCTTCTTAAACAATAATATTTACTCTGTGATATGTTTCAAGTCACCACATGGGCTCATTATAACAATATCAACATCAATAATAATAACAAACAAAATTGACTCCTATTGACCTTTGATGTGCAAGGGATTATTTTAATAATTTCATGAGTATTAATGGAATTAATCTTCCTAACAATTCAAAATCGTAAATAAGAACTAAAAAACAAGAGGAAGCAACCTAAATGTCCATCAACAGAAGGATGGATAAAGATGTGGTACATATATGCAAAGGAATATTACTCAGCCATAAAAAGGAATGAAATTGTGCCATTTGCAGAGATGTGGATGTACCTAGAGATTGTCATACAGAGTAAAGTATGTCAGAGAAAAACAAATGTTGTTTATTAACACACACATACACACACACATATACACACATATATATATGGAATTTAGAAAAATGATATACATGAACTTTTTTGCAAAGCAGGAAAAGAGACACAGACATAGAGGACAAATGTATGGATACCAAGAGAGGAAGGGAAGCGAGATGAACTGGGAGAATGGTATCGACATATATACACTACTACATATAAAATACATAACTAACAAGGACCTATTGTATAGCACAGAGAATTCTATTCAGTGCTCTGTGGTGACCTAAATGGGAAGGAAATCCAAAAATGAGGGGATATACTCTTTTTTACTGATTTACTCTGCTGTACAGCAGAAACTAACACAACCTTGTAAAGCAACTATAGTCCAATAAAAATCAAATAAATATTACACTATTTAAAAACAAATAAGAAAATAAGGAAATGGAAGCATGGTGAAGTTAAATAGCCTCTCCCACATTCTCCCAGCTATTAAGGTTATAATATGGATGCTTGGGAACAGAACAGGGCAAAGGACTCTTTCCTATTGCTAATTTCCCATCTGGATGCTAGTGTAATTTTCTTACAAGAGGCCAGTGCCTGCCTTTGGTTCCATATTGCAATGAAAGGGTGCATATACTTCAAAGATATAAATATAATGTAATTTATTCATATAAAAGTCATGGAGCTTATAGGCACTTAGTACTACGGTAGCTCAAAATGAAATATCCATGCAATGAACACTCATGTGCAAATTTCCAGCTCTACTTCCATGTAGGACTCCGTGAATTTTTTTATTCTCCCCACTTGACAGATGGAAAAAATGAGNGAGCTTATAGGCACTTAGTACTACGGTAGCTCAAAATGAAATATCCATGCAATGAACACTCATGTGCAAATTTCCAGCTCTACTTCCATGTAGGACTCCGTGAATTTTTTTATTCTCCCCACTTGACAGATGGAAAAAATGAGGCTCATGGTGCCCAAAGTGTCACAGCAGGGAGGAGATGGAGGGAGCCAAGACTAACACCCAGGTGTCTGCCTGCAAACGCTTCCCACCTAAGATGGTAAAGCAAGCAGCCAACTCAGCCCTCCTGACAGACCAGCAAATGGACATGAACCACTGATTGAAGACTGAAAAATTATAATGTGTCCAGTCCTGGTGAGAAGTCTGAAGCAAGAAGAAATCAATGCCTGGGGTGGGAGAAAGTGCCTGCTGTCAAACTGAAAAAGGAACGCAAGCAAACCCTAAAACATACACAGGAATTCACATATATATATATACACACACACACACACACAGTTGAATAATCTCTTCCAGAAATTCTTGTGTTTTTTTTTTTTTTCAAATAGTCTGTTTCTCTTACTGTGACTTCCATTGACACGAGCAATTTACACACTGCGTAACTCCGATGCCAGCATCCGTGTTCTCTGTTTCCTTTGTGTCTGTAGCTTGTATTTCAGTTTGTTGCAATAAATCTTTAATATGGACTGAATTATGGATTTTAAATAATTAATAGGGCTGATTTCAAATGCATCCTACCACAGNCGTAACTCCGATGCCAGCATCCGTGTTCTCTGTTTCCTTTGTGTCTGTAGCTTGTATTTCAGTTTGTTGCAATAAATCTTTAATATGGACTGAATTATGGATTTTAAATAATTAATAGGGCTGATTTCAAATGCATCCTACCACAGTCATATAACAGACGGAATCTTTGGGGACTGAGGTGCATTCAACAGCCTCATCTTTTCCAAACTTCACCCCTCTCTCCTGACCCCCAAATCCAAGGGGAAGTGAAACTCTGCGAGGTCATGGAGGGGCAGGGAGCAGACGGCAGCTCCATGGTGGTCAGGGAGTACAGCTGGATACTGAGCCCGATGCCAAGGTGTTGGTCGTGTCTTCAAACCCCACAACGAGCTGTGAGCATTCTTAATAGACTCAGCTGCAACCTCAATTATTATGTATGATTTGGCAACACAGTGGCAGGTTGCGAGCGTGGTATAGGATTTATTCATTCAACTCATCTTTACTGAATAGCCACAAAGCATCAGGCACAGAATAAGCACTGGGGAGAGCACCAACCAAAAGCAGATAGGGTCTCTTGACCATGTGAAACCCATAGTTGAGTAAGGTTTTGTTGTTGTTGTTGTTGCTCAGTTGCTAGGTTGTCTGACTCTTTGTGACTCCATGAACTGTAGCACACCAGGCTCCCCTGTCCTTCAGCACCTCCTGGAGTTTGCTCATGTCCATTGAGTCAGTGATGCCATCCAATCATCTCATCCTCTGCTACCCCCTGCTCCTTTTGCCTTCCATCTTTCCCAGCCTCAGGGTCATTTCCAATGAGTTGGTTCTTCGCATCAGGTGGCCAAACTATTGGAGCTTCAGTTCGTCATCAGTCCTTCCAATGAATATTCAGGGTTGAATTCCTTTAGGAATGACTGGTTTGATCTCCTTGTAGTCCAAGGGACTCTCAAGAGTCTTCTCCAGCACCATAATTAGAAAGCATCAATTCTTCAGTGCTCAGCCTTCTTTATGGTCCATCTCTCACATTCATACATGACTACTGGAAAAACTATAGCTTGGACTACGTAGGGTTACATATATAGTTAAAAAAAAATCACAACGTGCAGCACCTACATAGAACAGGAGCTATGTTAAATGCTACAAAAGAGCGAGGTGGTGCTGTAATTCACACATAACAAGGGGATCCAACTTAGTCAGATGGGTAGGGTGGGAGGATGTCTGAAAGGACACCAGAGGGTCTGGGATGCAGGATGCGTAGGCTGCAAGTAGGTGATAAACTGCAGGGCTAAGTCCCATTAAGCATTTGTTCATTTTCGTAAATGCATTGAGAAGCCACATCATGTTTTCGTCTGTGTTCAGGGACAAGACTCAATCAATACAAATGTTCTCTACTCTAGCTTAGTGGAAGAAGTGGGCTTTTGGAAAGAGCCGACCTGGGTTTAAATTTCCACTTTACTGCGTACCAGCTGTGGCAGCCTGGGGGCGCTATCTTGCAGTTTCAGTTTCCTTTTATGTCAAATAGGGATAGTTCCCACTCTCTCTTCCTTGTCCGGTGCTGCCAGGGCTCAGAAAGCAAGCGCGCAGAAGGAACAGGCGCTCCCCACTCTATGCCGCCGCCGCCATCGCTATGGCCACCGTGGTCAGGGTGATTCCCTCTGGATGGGCTGTCAGCTGCTCTGGGGGATGCAGCACCCTTCCCTCACTTCCTTAACTGGACACGTTTCTGAAAATGTAGCCTAAAGTCACTTCCCATTTCCCGCCACTCGTTACCACTATTCGCCAGGCCCTTTTCTAACACGGCCATGGCAATAGCAAGTTACTCAGTATCAGTTATCTCCAAGCACTGTTCCAAGTGCTGTAGATACACCATCTCAAAATGACATGGGAGGAAAAGCGCTAGGATGGTCTTCATTTTGCTGATGAGAACGCTGATCCCAGGGAGATAACGCACATCAGCCAAAGTCAGACATCTAGGAAGTGGCAGAGCTGAGATGTCAACCTGTACTTGAACTTGAAACTTCGTGGAACTAGAAGTGCCATAATGCTCACCGTCAGAACTCTACAGGATGCCTCTCGATAGCATTTACCCTCGTTTACACTGTGCATGTTCTCATGGGTCTTCTTTAACCATCTTTTATTTCGTTGATCAGTTCTACCTTTCCTCTCTTTGCCACCAAGCATTGGTACTCGAGGGTCTACAACTCGGGATTGTTGTCATATTCTCTTCCTTGTTCTTCTGTAAGCTTTTCTGAACATAGATCCCTCCTCTTTTCAATCTCATACAGATGCCTCATAAAAGCCATCAGAGGAATGGGCAGTTGAGTTTTATGAACTCTTGTTTATCTGGCAGGGAGACAGACATTTAGATCAACTAATAGTAGAGGCCAAGAAACAGGGTAGACCAATTGGCCCTTCCACTCCCTGAATCTCTTTCCATACTATTAAATCAAGATATTGAGGGGGAGGAAGCCTGGTTCTGTATTTTCTCTATAGCTACCAGGAGATTCTGGTAATTAGGAACCACTGGAATATATAATCTCAAAGGTTTGGACTTGTTCTTTGATTCCTACAACATTATAAAAGTAGACAGTTTCACTAACATATTTTATATACTTTGATATGGGTGAAAGAACTAGAGTTTTTTAAATTTTAATTAATTGATTACTTTGTTAATGGCATAGGTTATAAACTATAGGGGCTTTTGTTGTTGTTTTTTATATTATCTATAGCCAAAAGTTAGATGGTGAAAAGTCTGAAATAAATGAACATTTTTAAGTGGTCATTTTCAAGGTCTTTGTTTGTTCTGGAAGGGTGTATATGTTGCAAATTCTAGATGGAAAACATTTGGAAACACTGAGACATTTAATTTTAGCTGAGTGAGCCACATGTTACTTATGAAACATCTATTTTGAGAACTGCAGCAGAGAATTAAACCTGACACTTCTTATTCTGGTCTACTACCTTCACTGATAAACAAAATAAAATTACAAACACACAGGGAAAATGGCTTTAAAGGATACTAGAGGAAAAAATGAGGTAAAGGGAGATTCATCTAGACGGAGGCAATCTGGCTGTGACTGCCTTTTTTATATAAAAATCTTTAGTTAATTCATAAATATTTCAGTGGGATCGAGGGTGTCAGTTTAAAGTTTTATGAGAATGCATTCAGAACCCCATACAGGGCCACTCCTTGGAACTGGCTTCCTGAAACACTTTTTTGTCTTGGGCATGTTTTGGGAGAACGTCTAGTTGAGATAGATAGATGGGTAAGATACAGCCCCCGGCTCAAGATAAGAGATGACACAGGCATAGATTCAGGAAGGAACTATCCAGAGCTCAGTGTTGGAAAAGAAGTCAGCCCCCCTGCACTGCAGCTGGAGACATCCTTTGCTACACAAACTCAAGGGCTTGACTCTCAAAGTCACCCGGAGCCCAGTGGCATTGGGTGTATCTCAAGGGAATTTAGTCTCTCTCTTTACATGAGCAGTCTCCTTTGTAGACAGGCAGGAGAGCAGAGGTACACAGACACAAAAGACAGTGAGGGGAGGTGGAGACAGAGGTGGATGGAGGTGGAGACAGAGGTGGATGGAGGTGGAGACAGAGGTGGAGGTGTGGGGGGAAGCAAGAGTCCTGGCTTCCTTCCTTTGCTAACTGGGCAGCGTACTTTGGAATGTCCTCTTCCATCACTTCCCCACCCCCAGACACCACCTCTTTCTTCTCACCCATGAATGCTGACCTTTCATCCANGGGGGGGGAAGAGGGAGGGGGAGTGGGAGGGAAGGAGACTTTGAGAACGCACAGTCCTGCCATTGCCACTTCTAAACCAAACCCTACAAAGCCCATGGGACTTCACTTTCAGTCTTGGGATATTTAAAACATTGTCTCTGTCTCTCTGTCTCCTTATAATAACCCCACATCTGACTGAGCTATTTTTAGAGAAATTCTCTTCCTTACCATCAAACAACCTTGTCTAACATACAGCCAATTACAAAGTTTTCTTGCTAAAATCTCAAAGATTTGCAGGAATTCTCAGAGAGTTTTCACTGGCCCAATGCCATGGATTTTGCATGCAACTGCAAAGGGAGGGGTCACAAGGAGAGCCCCTAACTACCAGCCATGTGTGTTAGGGACATGAATAACATTTTATTTGATTCAAAGACTATGAGATGTGATGTATTCTGTCTACCTGGGCAAATTCACGTTGGCACAAAGGAAAATTCCAAGTAGACATCATGGAAGATGACTCCTCCCCCGCCACGCCAGTGTATTAGGAAGCAGAATTAAAATGCAAATGGTAAATGTGACCAGCCATGGTTGCTTCTCAGAAAATCAACCTGCTGGGAAGAAAAACAAAGAGAAGAACCTAGAACTCTCTTCACTGTCCTTCCTGCTGTGCTGTCCACTGAATGGCCATCACAGTATGATACACCACATTCCGGCTGGTTCAACTTCCACCCTATTTTGGGCAGTGGGATCTTGCTGAGACACTGGGTTGGAAACAGATTGCACATACATGCGGTGCTGCCTTTCATGTTCAGATGAATAAAAGTAAACATTCAGTATGTTCAAGGAAAATAGTGTGTTAACAGTTGGTTAAAACTTGTGGAGATTAAGCAAGGAAAGTCATGCTGCCAGCTTCAGTGATTTTGGAACAAGGGTATTGAGTAATACTATGCTGGAGACATTGGAAAATTAATCATCAAAGGTACAGAAATAAGGAACTAAAACAAAAGAGTGAATTCAGAGTGCTATATAGCTGGCATCACCAACTCAATGGACATAAGTCTGAGCAAATTCTGGGAGATGGTGAAGGGCAGGGAAGCTTGGCATGCTGCAGTCCATGGAGTCTCAGAGTCAGACACGACTTACTAATCGAACAGCAAAGTTGGTCTTTGTCTCTGCCTGTCTCTCTGCCTCTCTCTCTCTCTCTCNACTCAATGGACATAAGTCTGAGCAAATTCTGGGAGATGGTGAAGGGCAGGGAAGCTTGGCATGCTGCAGTCCATGGAGTCTCAGAGTCAGACACGACTTACTAATCGAACAGCAAAGTTGGTCTTTGTCTCTGCCTGTCTCTCTCTCTCTCTCTCTCTCTCTCACACACACACAATCCCTCTCTCTTTCTCAATCTCCCCTTAACAACATGGTAGTGCTAAGGGGAAGCAGCAAATGGATTTTCGGGTTTGGAAATCAGGCAAACCTGTATTTGGTTTCTACTTCTAGTATCAGTTGGCAAGTTGATTAACTACTGGAAGTTTCACTTTCCTTAGTTAGTATTAGTCACTCAGTTGTGTCCGACTCTATGAGACCCCATGGACTGTAGCCCACCAGGCTTCTCTATCCATGGCATTCTCCACACAGGAATACTGGACTGGGTTGCCATTCCCTTCTCCAGAGGAATCTTGCCAACCCAGGGATCAAACCCAGGTCTCCTGCATTGCAGGCAGATTCTTTACCATCTGAGCGACCAGGTCAATTTCCTTACTAAAGATGACATCACTCATCTTTCTAGGTTGCTGTAAGATGAAGTTCTCGGAGACCTAAAGTCCCTAACTGAGCTCCCGATTCATATTTTATCACTTGTAGCTGCTACGAATATTGTGCAACCTTTATTATTAATAATAAAAATGGATGTATTGGCATCTGGAATGGAATGTATCATCCAGCTTTAATTGAAAGCTGCTAATGAACGGATAGATGTTGGAACAACTTCTAGCAGACAAAACACTTATTAAGCGACATACTGTGAACTAGACACAATTGCTGTCCTCAAAAAGTTCACAGTCTTTAGGCGTCAGAGACAAATAATCAAGCGCATTGGACCAGTTTGAGGCAATACTTAAACACAGATACAGGCAGGCACGAAGAGTCTGTTCTAGTGTTTTCAACTTTGTGCTTCCCTGTGCTCACACGTTTTATTTAAAACTCCACTGAATCTGTTAATTGTTCTTTTTACTCACACCAGTGGTTCCAATAACTTCTGCAATTGGACAGGAAGTGGATGTAGAGGGTGAAAAAATTTCAAATCAGAGGGTGACAATGAATCCATGCACCAGTCTTGTTCTCCACTTGGAACAGGCTAATAATAGAGAACTCTGTTGAGAGATGATATGCGGGAAAAGTCCCGCATGGATGGGAAAGAAAAACTCTGCTGCTATCGCCAAACCATCAGTAATCACCATGATGATGAGGCCTTATATCATCATTTTACCATCCAATCTCACTTCATCTGTTTTGGCTTTTATGAGAAATCATGTAGGGTCCAAAAGAACTTATAAGAGGTGGGGTTTTTTTTGTTTTTGTTTTTGTTTTTCTCCCCCCAGATTTCAATCCCTTGCCATACTTTTAATGTTTGCCATATCACCTTGCTGCCTGTGTTATATTTGCTTGATGTTCTTATTTATCTCACGTTTGACACAACACACAATTTTTTAATCCTGTGAAAGCCAACTACTAGTATAAGAGGAAACTATTGCACGAATATACACAGATCAATTTATTATATTCTAGTTATTACTGTTTCTGACTCAAGTCTATGGATATGATACTTCTTTGTTTTAAACATTAATTAATTAAATCAATGTATTTATCTGGCTGCCTCAAGTCCTAGTGGTGGCACGTGGGATCGCCAATGCCTCATGCAGAAGCTTTCCCAGCAGCGCACAGCATCTCCAGTTGCAGTGTGCAGGCTCAGTAGTTACAGGTGTGCAGACTTACTTGTCCTGCAGCATGTGGAATCTTAGTTACCCGACCAGGGATCGAATCCATATCCCCTGCACTAGAAGGCAGATTCTTAACCACTGGATCCCCAGGGAAGTCTCCCCTATTTGTTCTGAAGGCCTTAAGAGGTATTAAAAGGGAATCGAAAAGGGAATAACTTTCTCACGATGGGATTTGATGCTATTTTCTGCAGTGTCTGTGGACCATTTAAAATAGACATACAGAACTTCTGAAATCTCACTCTCCCTTTGGGAAAGGCTGGGTTTGAGAACTGAAAAAGCTGGCCTAAAATGACCCAAACGAACTTTAGTACAGCTCAGTAGGCACTGAACAAGAAGGCGGTAGGTGTGAAGCAACACAGCGGGTGCTGGTGGGGTAAGAGTGAGCTCGCGGATACCAATCAGAACTCCTCCCGTCCTCCAAAGGCTCAGAGACCGCTTGGGAGTTTGACAGGGAAGGCAGCAGGAACACCACAGTTAAATCATCTCCTACAAACAACTGATCCTAATGAAGGGCTTACAACACACGATCACTTTCTCTCTTGAGCATGCCCCCCCCACCCAGGTCATCTCCCATTCTGCC